>JAODAL010005908.1:0-138857 GCA_025379985.1 Phyllomedusa bahiana | reverse complement strand
CCCTTGCCTATTGAAAGCGTTCCTTTTGTCTGCCCTGATCACCGGTACCTACCCTCGTTTCCCGTTCTTGACCACGAATCTCTGCTCCCTCCCCACTTCTGCTGACCCCGACTGGACCCCTGCCTGACGATTTTGCACCACGCTATACTTCGGCTCCCCCGCAAGCAAGCACGTCGGGGTAACGCCCGGTAGACTCCCGCCGCAGCAAGGCCCTCCCGCTTGGCGGCGGGCTTGGGTGAAAACCGGGACCTACGTAGATTCCGTGCCCCTGGCGTGGCTAACACCATCGCTTGTGGTGGCCATGGTCACTGCCGCCCGGAACCGAAAAAAACCGTTAACAGGGTTATTTTTATTAATTTGGGTGGGGGTCTTTGCGGGGAGATATGAAAGGAGGTTCCGTGGGGTCGTCCTTTTTTTGGGATGGGGGCTCCTTTGGTTAGGTAGGTTAAGTTTTAGATAAGGGTAAACTGGTTATATGGTTTTAAAGTGATATTAATAAATGTTATGTTTTTTATTCTTGTTGGGCACCCAAAATTTTAAAATTTTTTGTCTAAAAAAAAACTCCTCCTTCATTTCACTGCCACTAGAAGAGTATAAAAATGCCAAAGCTGATTCTAATCACTTCCATAAAAGCAGCCAGAGCCTAACCAGGAAAAAACAGCATAGCATGCATGAATCTGAAACAACATGGTGAGACAACCTCTTTAAATGTTAGTGTAGTCAGTCTTTCACCGCTGTTTCCGTCATGTGACAGATCTTGCAATACCATTATTTACATTTTCCTGTTACTTTGACAGAACAGAAAGCTGGAAATGCCAACATAGCCTAGCTTCAGATAGACATTTAAATGTAAATACTGCTACTTATATTACCGATTTTTTATATGCTTCATTTTCCATTGCAGTATTTGCACTGGTGGTGTTTGGAATTGCACAGAACATGAATGTCCTGGTAAGTTTTTAAGTTGATTAATTATTTTTACCGGAAACCTTTGTACAAACAAGATTGTTTAATTTTTTTTGCAGATTTTTAAATGTGATTGTCAAGGAGAACATGAAAAATTGCTAGTTTTAAAGTTGCTGGGTCCCAGTTGTTTTCATCTTATTGCAATGCCATAAGTTACTTAGCTACCATAGCTTGGTCTAGTAGTTGAGAAAGCAAAGTGATGTAGTGATGTAAAGTGTTAGTTTTTATCATAATATAACAAAGACTTGGAACCTTTTACATTATTTTGTATGTGTAAATTTGGATAATGCACTAAAAAATAAAGGTCTTATATCGAAAGTTTGAGTTTTTAACATCCATTGGGCTGTTTATATTTATAGGCTTAGGAGGCACATATCCAGAGCTTCAATATCAACCACATGAGAAAGATTAGCCAAAGTACTGAAAAAGCGGGTGGTAGTAATGTGTCTGCACCCCAGACAGGAGCTTTCTTTAGCAAACTTGCTTTCAGTTGTAAGAACTGGACCAGCAAACAGCCAAAAGAGGGTTTCAACTCCTGCATTAGCTATAAAATAAATATAAGTAGCCATATTAATGGATAAAGCATGAGGTGCCTATGAGCCCTTGTGATGTATATCCAGGACTGCTGTCAATAATAGTGGTAGTAACTAAGATTATAATAAAAATTCAGACTTAAAAAGAACCCTTCCCAATGAAAATGAAATTTAAATTACTTGCATCATGTTGTAGAGCAGAGCAGATTGATGTATA
This sequence comes from Phyllomedusa bahiana, assembly GCA_025379985.1. Lineage (NCBI taxonomy): Eukaryota > Metazoa > Chordata > Amphibia > Anura > Hylidae > Phyllomedusa > Phyllomedusa bahiana. The sequence continues at coordinate 137,141 of JAODAL010005908.1, read as the reverse complement.
ATTTTCTGTAAGAAGATTTAGCATGACTGGTAACTTTATGATTGAAATACCTGCTTGTTCTGGGCTCAGGAGTCCAGTGGATGATCCTTCTCAATGACAGTGATAGCTGTCAATCAATGAGAAGGACTGCCCACTGGACTCCTAAGTCGAGAATAAGCAGAGGTTTAAATGAATAAAACACAAATCGTACTGAGTCTTTTCCCACAACACTATGTATTAATATACTCAGTTTCTCCTGCTCTATAACATATAGCTGCCAGATCAGACTACTTGTTCACTGTGACAGGATCCCTTTTAAGCACTTTTTTTACCAGGTATATCAATAGTTTTTTAGAAAAAGTTTTTGCATGAATATGACACATTTTACTATAAAAATCGTCTTTTCTTCTACAGCTGAATGCTCTGTGGTTGGTGATTCGCATTTCACGACCTTTGATGGACGTTATTTTACATTCCTGGGCTTGTGTCAATACATTCTGGTGAAAGGAATTGGAAAAGATAAATTTACAATAACGTTACAGAAATCTTCTTGTGACCATGTAAGGGCAAGTCATTAAAGAGCATGAAACACTCGATGAATATGCAATGAAATATAAAAAAAAAGCTTACCTATTGTATAAAAATTTGGGCTATGTTCACACAGAGTGAATTACAACATGTATTTTTTCTGACATGGATTTGAAATCTACTGTGTGTAAAACAAAAAAAAAAGGATCTGTTACCTATTGACATGTTTTTTTTGCCATATTAAGTGTGAAAATGTATAGGGAAGTGTTGCACTTTGGATTCAGAACCCGCCCAACCTGAATTTCAACAAAGATCAAGGCGGAATTATGCAACCAATCCGCAACTTACCAGTCAGGCTGGATAAATGAAGAGTATCATTCATTAAATGCTGCACTTCCTTTTTCCTGTCTGACTGGCAACCCAACACTAGTAACCAGAAACATGGATTAGCCCTACTGAATGGCTCAATCTACATCCAAACCTGCACTAAGATCTGCAGCAGCACTGATATAAGTGTCCGAAATCTGAGGTTATGCCTAAAATTTCTGCTTTGGTATTTTTGTGATGGAAGAATCAATCATGGAGACTTAACCTTAAAAGTGTGTTCTCATCTCCTCTTTTCCTACTATATTGGAAATTTCCATCAAATTAAAGAGAACTGTTCAAGGACGGCCATCTCCTTCTTTTATGTAGATGACTTACAGTAAGCTAAAAGCTAGTTGCAGACCCGGAAATAAGGAGATGAGAAAATCCTTTTAAAGGGAACAAAGTGAATGAATGATTCTGCTTTAACAATATTAAATATATAATCCTACAAAAAATCATGAGTCCACTACAAAAACCCTAAAACAAATACTTTATTAAACTAAAAATCAAGTCCTGCAACTATCAGAAGGCAGTATTACCAATATATAGGACACAGTATTGGTATAACCATTGACACACAAGTAAAAAAATACATAAGTAGCGATTGAAAGCATTAAATGTAACTTGCTGTGTGTATCCCACCACTTAGTCCTACAGTCATATGAAAAAGTTTGGGCACCCCTATTAATCTTAATCATTTTTAGTTCTAAATATTTTGGTGTTTGCAACAGCCATTTCAATTTGAATATATCTAATAACTGATGGAAAACAGTAATAAATTTCCCGGATTTAAATGAGGTTTATTGTACTAACACAAAATGTGCAATATGCACTAAACCAAATTTTGACTGGTTTCAAAAATTTTGGGTACCCTTATCATTTTATTGATTTGAATACTCCTAACTACTTTTTACTGACTTTCTGAAGCACAACATTGGTTTTGTAACCTCACTGAGCTTTGAACTTCATAGCCAGGTGTATCCAATGATGAGAAAAGGTATTTAAGGTGGCCAACTGCAAGTTGTTATTTGAATCTCCTGTGAAGAGTGGCATCATGGGCTCCTCAAAACAACTCTCAAATGATCTGAAAACAAAGATTGTTCAACATAGTTGTTCAGGGGAAGGATACAAAAAGTTGTCTCAGAGATTTAACCTGTCAGTTTCCACTGTGAGGAACATAGTAAGGAAATGGAAGACCACAGGGACAGTTCTTGTTGATCCCAGAAGTGGCAGGCCAAGAAAAATATCAGAAAGGCAGAGAAGAAGAATGGTGAGAACAGTCAAGGACCATCCACAGACCACCTCAAAAGAGCTCAAGAAACATCTTGCTGCAGATTGTGTCAAAGAGCAACGGTCAACAATTCACAACACTTTGCACAAGGAGACCCTGGAAGGCAGAGTGAAGCGAAAGAAGCAGTTTCAGAAAGCACGCAACAAACATAGTCGCCTGAGGTATGCAAAAGCACATTTGGACAAGCCAGCTTCATTTTGGAAGAAGGTCCTGTGGACTGATGAAACAAAGATTGAAGAGTTTGGTCATACTAAAAGGCGTTATGCATGGCGTCCCAAAAACACAGCATTCCAAGAAAAACACTTGCTACCCACTGTAAAATTTTGTGGAGGTTCCGTCATGCTGTGGGGCTGTGTGGCCAATGCCGGCACCGGGAATGTTGTTAGAGTAGAGGGTTGCATGGATTCAACTCAGTATCAGCAGATTCTTCAGAATAATGTACAAGAATCAGTGATGAATTTGAAGTTACGCCGGGGATGGATATTTCAGCTAGACAATGATCCCAAACACAGCTCCAAATCTACTCAGGCATTCATGTAGAGGAACAATTACAATGTTCTGGAATGGCCATCACAGTCCCCAGACCTGAATATCATTGAACATCTGTTGGATACTTTGAAGTGGGCTGTCCATGCTCGGCGACCATCAAACTTAACTGAACTTGAATTGTTTTGTAAAGAGGAATGGTCAAAAATACCTTCATCCAGGGTCCAGGAACTGATTAAAAGCTACAGGAAGCGACTAGAGGCTGTTATTTTTGCAAAAGGAGGATCTACTAAATATTAATGTCACTTTTCTGTTGGGGTGCCCATACTTTTGCACCGGTCAAATTTTGGTTTAATGCATATTGCACATTTTGTGTTAGTACAATAAACCTCATTTCAATCCGAAAATATTACTGTGTCCATGAGTTATTAGATATATCAAATTGAAATGGCTGTTGCAAACACCCAAATATTTAGAAATAAAAATGATTAAGATTAATAGGGGTGCCCAAACTTTTTCATATGACTGTATGTGCCAGTGTGTGTTACAACATCATTCAAATATGCAGCTAAAACATATTACCAAAAAGGAGCCTCAGACGAGGTTATGCCAAAATGCATGTTAGGGCTGGGGCCATCCTGATCATGAGAATTACTATGGATCAGTGTATTTGAATATTTTTCAGTTTAATACACCTTGGTACATAAGAGTAATGCCACCTTTTCGTGGTTGCGTGACTTGATTTTAACTTGTAAATATATAGAAAAATATTTGTTTTACAATTTTGACTTTATATGTACTATATTATATGATTGGTAAAGTTATTGCTATTGACATTATGATGTAGTAGTACCAGTTTCCTTTCAGTTGACCCATAATGGCAATAATTATGGAATGATGGCACGTAGAGGATAGTCACACAGTTTATTTTACTTAAAAGGAAATACACAAATCACTCATATGGCACAACACAATATCCCACATTAATAAATGTGGTTGCACCAGAAAAGTGTCATATAATGCACCAGAAAGTGGTGCATTTGTGGTGCAGCATGTCATTGTGTGTTGCAGACATATTTATTATGTTCTAAGACACTTTTCATGACCTCTCCGACAACGATTACGGCTTTTTGGGAAGGGGCATGGCGGCTGTGTGACATGCTGCGCCAAAAACTGAGCCAGAAATGTGCAAAATTCAGGGATAGAAAATATAAAAAATAATAGTTGATCTAAAAAGCTAGAGAAGTCTAATTTATCAAACAGCATGTGATAAATCTGCTGCATTTTTAGACATAGGGTCACATGTATGAAAACTGTTTAGGTCTAAAACTCATTTTGTTGCCAATATCAACCAATCAGAGAGCCTCTCCCATTTCATATAGTGCTCTGGAAAAATGAGAGGGGCGCTCTGATTGGTTGCTATGGGCAACAAAGGGAGATTTAGATCTAGACAGTTTTCATACATGTGGCCCAATGTGTCAAAATGTACACCGTCTATATTTGGACAGCAATAATAAATGTGTGCCAATATTTTTTGCATAGTGGAACAGTCTGTTTTTCCAGATCAAGTATATGAAAAAGGTATGGAATCACTCAATGTTGAATCATATTGTTGGAATCATCTTGTAATTTTTATTTCAAAAGTAAATAATAACATAAATCTTAATATAATCTTAATATAAATGAATTTGCAGTTAAGAGGACAAGTGATTACACACCTTTCCTAATCTTTCTGGTAACACTTTAGGATTAGCTGTCATGTATGTACATAAAGAGTAGCACTACTTGTGGCCATTAAATACCTTACATAAGGATATTTTTCATCAGTTTTCCCCTCTTCAGGCTTAATCTCTATTTTTTTTTTATTCCTGAGCTAGTGGGTAGAGTGGGTAGAGTCTAGCTGCAATGATATTTCAATATGCTATGCAGAATTGGGGTTCCTGCTCTCCTATAACATTAAAGAGATTTAAGCACTAGGGGTAAGATAGAATATTTACTAAGACTTACTAAATCTTTTAGCAGCTACTCTGTGTCTACTTTTGCCTTAACCACTAACCCTTTTCCCCTCACATCTCTACAGACTTTTTCTGGGTAGCATGTAACAGATAACTCTGATTTGAGAAAGGCATTTTTTAAATAGATTCAAAGACTATCATGTTCACTTCTACTATTGATTTAGGCAAAGTTTGTTTAAAAGTTAGGGCGACATGCATGAATCCTGGCACTTAGAGGCCAGTTCTAAATAGCTTTAAGGTAGTTTTAGAATGTGACAGAATGTATGAACCTGTTCTTCTGCAGTTCATACATACAGGCGCAGTCTAGTGCCAATTTGACAACTCAGGCTCAGGCAGACCACCTTTAACTTGGTTTGGCTGTTCTAAGGCCTCGTTCACACGGCTTATTTGGGCGCTGATTTCAGCCGTACTGCGCACCGGATTTGCACTCCAATACGGCTGAAATCCGTCTCTGTACTTGCGATAATCCATAGTTCTCATAGAGAACTATGGATTCCGTCTCCTCACCACGCTCGGCGAATCCGCTGGGCGGGGAGAAAGGGACATGCACATTATTTATGGCGTGTACGCGCCGTGAATAATGAATGTCTATGGGGCCGGCGAGCTGTCGGCCCCCCGCCCCCGCTGCACGACAGCCGGCGTAATTGTGGGGCGAGAGCCGTCCCCGCAATTACATCGGCAAAAAGCCGTGTGAACATTGCCTAACTGTTAACGCCAAAGCTTTAGCGTCAAAGAATCATAAATGTGTCTACTTCTACTAATGTGGCACGACACGCCCCCAGAACTCCCCAAAATTTTGGCGCGCTAAAAAGTGTCTTTGGCTCGGTACCGAGGCACTTATCGCGCCAAAGTTTGGAGTGCGCCTGTTCATACCTCTATAGATCTGGTCTACTACAGCTTTCTGACGCCAGAATTCTGTTGCTGCCCCATTCATACATGTCGCCCTTAGTGTCCATTTAAAAACACATGATTCCAACAAAAGAGTTTTCAATTGAAAAAATGGAAAGGATAATAAAAGTCTTCCAGGTTGAAAATCCACCTTAGAATGTGAAAAAACCATATTGGTTGTTTCTAGTCAGCTGTAAGTAAAATTTTGTGCATGTATAAAGAAGACAGGTTATACTAGAAAACATGGAGGTAGGCCAAGAAAGACATCAAAGTATCTGGTTAGGAAACTCACAGCAATATACCTTATAGAAAGCAGAAGATGCCCAACAAAATAAATGAAAAGTAAATAGGCAGAAAGCAATGTTGTGACAAAACAGTAAGAAATGGACTGAATAGAATAGGAATAGGAATTGACATATAGAAAAGCCAAACATAAACCAGAACTAACACAAGAAAGCAAGTTTGCAGTGGGCTAAAGAGAAGCAATCATGGAGTATGTATGGTTTGATGAATGTGATATTAAGTAATAAATCATAAATAAGCACTGGTCACGGAGATGATGATAATACTATTGTCTGATGCCGTCCTAAAGAAACATAAAAAGATGACATGAAGAAAACAATTGTATTTCCCAATTGATTTATGAAATGGGACTGCGTGTCAGATAAAGGACTAGGGAATGGCAATCAGTACCTCAGCAGTCACTATACCGGTATATATAGAAAAGTTGGACAATTGCATAGAAACAAAGGGCTACATGTATGAAAACTGTCTAGGTCTAAAACTCACTTTGTTTCCCATAGCAACCAATCAGAGCTCCCCTCTCATTTTTCCAGAGCACTATATGAAATGAGAGGGTCGCTCTGACCTAGACACTATTCATACATGTGGCCCAAACTAGGTTTGGTGATTTTTTTTTCCAGGATGATATGCATCTTACCACAGGGCCAAGAGTGTAAAATCATTCCTTAGGAAAAGCATATCAATTTAGTGACATGGCAGTCTGGACCTCAATCAAAATTTATAGTAGAAATTAAAAAATATTCCATGAGACGATCCCATCCTGCAAAGCTGATCTGTTGTTGCTCTTTGAGAAAGCTGCCTCTCAGAATTCAGAGGAGTACTGATGGTGATTTTTGTCAACTTTTACCTCTACTTGATTTGGAAAAACATGTGCAATAAAATAGTTTCCTTTTATGTGTTTTATATTTTACAAAGCCAGAATGGTTAGTGTCATATCCGTGATCTGTTAGTTTGTCATGGAGTGAAAAATCTGGGTGAATATCCTCCAAGTGTGATGATTCCATAAGGCTATGTTCACACAGCTTAATTGTGGAGAGTACAGTACGGCCCGCAAATAAGCCGGGTCTTCGAGAGTTGCGCTGATCGGCATGTACTCCCGCGGCGTGGGTGGGGGGCAGGCAGCCCGCCGGCCCCATAGACATGCGTTACTCGCTAAAGCGCCGCGAATAAATGACATGTCAATTATCTCCCCGCGCGTACAATACAATCGTATTGTAAGTCCGGGGAGAGGAGGCGTAATCCATAGATCTCTATGAGAACTGTGGATTACCGTAATGATTGGGGCGCATTTCGGTTGTATTAGAGCGCAGTACGCTCACAATATGTGGCAAAATGTGTCCCAAAATAAGCCGTGTGAACATACCCTAATTGTTGCCATGGGTTATATGCTGTGGCAAATCACTTTTTTGTCACAAATTACTTTATTGTGTGTTAATAATTGCTGTAATACAAATCAAGTGTTTAGGAACTGATGTCCTAGAGATTTTGTGGTAGTATAAAACAGCATGCTAAACCCATGATATAAAAGGTGGATTCTAGACTATCCTGTAGGCACAGCTAAACTGTGGACATGGATTATAGCTGGAACAGACCTAAAAGGTAGCTAAGCAGCTAAAGAAAATGCAGGACAAGTAAGCACTGCCTATAGATATGTCCTAATCCTAATGGATTGAAGAACACTGTTTTAGCTGTGTTCATCACATAGGTAGAAAAAATAAATCAATTCACTAATATATAGCAAATTCCACATGTCTTTTGTACGATTGCCTTGTCATTCCTTGAATATCTTTTGCATGGTTTCATAAGAATCAGTTTCTATTACAACACAAACAGGTGTCTTAATAGAACACATCAATCTTCTGATTGGCAGGGAGCACTCCAATTTAGCACAAAGCAGATGAATGAAGCTTTTCAGTTGACTAGCTGTACTCAAGACATTGTCTGAGTTGAGCATTGATAGAACATACAAATTTTAGGATGTCATCCAACTGAAGAGCTGCACTAAAACCAACAAATAGTTCTACACAAGTGGTTCTTTGTGTTGGACTAGATTACCTTCAAAGTCCTGGAATCTAAACCCATACAGCAGGTATTTGGTTTTTTAGATCCAAGCGAGGCACTTATGCTGTGTGGACAGATGAACAGCTAAATAGATGGAATGATATTACACTTTATCTCCCTGAGAATGGCCTAGGCCTATAATGAAAAAATGCAACAGGTTCTGTACATTTGCAACTCAGTGAGATTTACTAATGAAACTGTCATATAATGTAATCCAGTTCCAAAAAAGTTGGGATACTGGGTAAAATGTAATGAAATAAAAACATGATGATATGGAAATCTTTCTTAGCCATATTTTATTTACAACAGAAGATAGAACAAAAAAAAAGTTAGACATTTTCCCATTTCATCTGAAAAAATTAACTCATAGATATTGATGGCAGCATTACATCACAAAAAGGTAGGACAGAGCCATATCTAGCATTATGTAGCACCCCCTCTTCATTTTACAGCAGTCTATAAATGTCTGGGAAAAGAGGAGACCAATGGCTGGAGTTTCGGGAGAGAAATGTCCCATACTTGTCTCATAATGTTCATAATTCACCAAATGTTTTCTATTGGTGATCAGGACTGCAGACAGCCAGCCTCGGACCCTTATAATGCAAGGCCTTGCTATTTTTCATTACTGCCATGTACGTTTCCAGCCTTTTGTTAAACCTGTCCCAACATTTTTTTGGAAATGATTATATCAATTTGTAAATTGGTAAATTTTTTCAAAAATGAAATGGAAAAATGTCTAGCTTTCAACTGTGTTCTATGTTCTGTTGTGAATAAAATATGGCTGTTAAAGATTTCCAAATCATAGTATTTTTGTTTTCTTTACATTCTTCACAGCCTCCCAACTGTTTTAGAATTGGGAATATGTGCTAGTTAAGCTGTCACTGGCAAAAGAGTGAATATAAAGGATACATGATCATGGAGTGCCGTTTCACCTAAGATATATATCTATAACATATTTCACTTCATGGATGTAGCACTTTGTAAAGATTTTTTATGTTTTCTTTTTTAGCACTCTGACCATACATGCATTTCATCAATCACACTCGTGCTAGATGAGGATATTAATAAACAGGTCACTATCTTGAGAAATGGAGATGTCCAGTTTGGTCCTAACCAAGGTCTTATACTGAATGGTAAGTACTTTCTATGAAATACTATACATGTAACTACTGCTTGGTTAGTCCTGATAATTTAAAGGGAAATATACTTGAACCTCTCAATGACCAGGCTTAGATAGGCTTCAGTAACTAGCTATTTTTTCATTTTTTCTTCTCTGTGTTTCAGCAGCCAGAACCTTCATTTTTTAATTTATTTTTCAGTGACATGGCTGTGTAAGGTTTTGTTTTATGTGGCAGAAACTTCTTCAGTCCAGTGTGGGAGTATATATTAAATAACAAAAATTGTTGTGTTGTGAATATTGAAAAAAGCCACTTTTGACGTTGTTAATTTTATTTATCAGTCATACTGTTCATGTTTCACACTAATTAAACTGATGAATTGTTTTTAGGTTATTATGGTTGTGTGGATACCTAATGCTATATATGCAAGTTTTTTTTTTCTATAATGTATGCACCATAAATTGTTTAAACTAAATAATTACATTTTTTAAACCTAGTATGGGATTACTATTTTAATTTTTTTTACACTTATAACAAAAAAGCATATGTCTCTACACTATATTGTATATGTGTCACAGGCTACCTTTATGGCCGCATATAGTGGCAGGATTGCAAACTGTATGTAAAAATATAGGATTTTTTTTCTGGAGGTCTTTAAATTATTTCACAGCGAGGGGGCTTAAACAGAATATTGTCACTGTAATCATCTTTATTTTACAAATCACAGTAAAAGCTGCTAACATGTACATGTATATGAGTGTCCGCTGGGCACATATAACAGCATAATTATGATCAGTTTTTGCTTTCCAATTTGTTGTTAAAAATTTTTAACTTTTTGTGTTTTCTTTGAAAAATTAACCAGAAAAATATTAAAATACCCTTGGCTTTGGTGAACTTGTAGCATCACATGGCTTCCAGTACCCCTTTTATGCTGATGACAGTCAAATCTACATCTCTGGCCCGGATGTTAACCGTCTGCTTTCCAGGATCCTGAAATGACTATTTTTCATATCCAACTTCTTTTATTCATGTTTTTACAAACTCATTATGGAGAAAATAGAGTTCATCATCTTTCCCCCATCCAACTAAACCTCTACATCACATTTATCTATTACAGTCAATGATTCCACCGTTTCCCAAGTTTTACAAGTCAGCTGAATTGGGATATTCTTTGACTCCACCATGTCTTTCAAATTCCACATCCAAGTCCTTACCACCTTCTGCTGCCTCCACCTGAAAATACAAATACACTACTTTCCATACTTTGACTCTGAAAAAAATGCTTGTTCATGCCTTCATCATTTCCCAACTAGATTACTGCAACATCCTTAACTGTAGCCTCTCATCTAATACTCTTGCTTTAATCCACCCTCAGCTCTGCTGCCTGGCTGATTCATCTCTCTCCTTGTTACACCTCTGCCTCTGCCCTCTGCCAATCCTTTCTCTGGCTACCCATTTCTCGGTAAATTAATTTAAAATTACTGACTATAACATTCAAGGCCCTCCATAACCTACCCCTTTCTCTCTCTGCACATCTCTGCCTTCATCTCTAGATATCTTTCCTCATGCAACCTCAGTGGACCTTCTTTTCTCTTCTCCTCATCAGTTTCTCACACAATCATCTCCAAGATTTTTCCCATGCATCCCGTTACTCATTACATCAACACATCAGTCTCTCCTCCACCTGTTCGAGTTTCAAAATCAACCTGAAAACCTACGGTGGGTATGGAAAGTATTCAGACCCCTTTAACTTTTTCATTCTTTGCTTCAATGCAGCAATTTAGTAAGATGGAAAAAGTTCATTTTTTTGCTCATTAATATTCACTCTGCCCCCCATCTTGAAAGAAAAAAACCCAGAAATGTAGATATTTTTGCAAATTTATTAAACAAGAAAAACTGAAATAACACATGGTCAGAAGTATTCAGACCTGTTGCTCAGTATTGAATAGAAGCCCCCCTTTTGAACTAGTACAGCTATGAGTCTTCTTGGGAATGACGCAACAAGTTTTTCACACCTGGATTTGGGGATCCTCTGCCATCCTTCCTTGCAGATTCTCTCCAGTTCTCTCAGGTTGGATGGTGAACGTTGGTGGACAGCCATTTTCAAGTCTCTCCAGAGATGCACAATTGGGTTTAGGTCAGGGCTCTGGCTGGGCCCGTCAAGAATGGTCGCAGAGTTGTTCTGAAGCCACTGCTTTGTTATGTTAGCTGTGTGCTTTGGGTCATTGTCTTGTTGGAAGATGAACCTTCGGCCAGTCTGAGGTCCAGAGCACTCTGGAAGAGGTTTTCATCCAGGATATCTCTCTGTACTTGGCCCATTCATCTTTCCTTCAATTTCAACCAGTCTTCCTTTCCCTGCAGCTGAAAAACACCCCCATAGCATGATGCTGCCACCACTATGTTATCATCAGACCAGAGAATCTTATTTCTCATAGTCTGGGAGTCCTTCATGTGTTTTTTTTTTTTTTGCAAACTGTATGTGGTCTTTCATATGTCTTGCACTGAGGAGAAAGTCAATTGACCGCACGCATAAATTGATGCAAAAGAGAAAATGTTTATTATAAACCGCAGGCTCCAAATATGTGATAAGTACAGGTGACTCAATATTATAACGTTTCGGTCTAGAGACCTTTTTTCAAATAGTCACCGAATGCAGGCAAAGGAAAGAAGCTAGAGGGGCCGTAGCCCATTGTATAATGGAGCCGTCTCGTCTTATTTTCTCTTTTGCATCAATTTATGCGTGCGGTCAATTGACTTTCTGGTATGCATGTGGTGAAATTCCACCCATAGACCAGCACCATATATTCAAGTAAGAAAATTGGGAGTGCCCTCCCTTCTCTTTTTGCATTTGCACTGAGGAGAGACTTCCGTTGGCACACTCTGCCATAAAGCCCCGAATGGTGGAGGGCTGAAGTGATAGTTGACTTTGTGGAACTTTCTCCCATTTCCCTACTGCATCTCTGGAGCTCAGCCACAGTGATCTTGGGGTTCTTCTTTACCTCTCTCACCAAGGCTCTTCTCCCATGATTGCTTAGTTTGGCTGCATGACAAGGTCGAAGAAGAGTTGTGGTTTCCGAAACTTCTTTCATTTAAGGCTTATGGAGGCAACTGTGCTTTTAGGAACCTTGAGTGCTGCAGAAATTATTTTGTAATCTTGGCTAGATCTGTGCTTTGCCACAATTCTGTCTCTGATTGTCATGTACTCTGACATGCAATGTGAGCTGTGAGGTCTTATATAGACAGGTGTGTGCCTTTCCTAATCAAGTCCAATCAGTTTAATTAAACACAGCTGGACTCCAATGAAGGAGTAGAACCATCTCAAGGAGGATCAGAAGGAAATGAACAGCATGTGAGTTAAATATGAGTGTCACAGCAAAGGGTCTGAATACTAATGACCATGTGTTATTTCAGTTTTTCTTGTTTAATACATTTGCAAAAAATATCTACATTTCTTTTTTTTTCTTTCAAGATGGGGAGCAGAGTGTTCATTAATGAACAGAAAAAAATGAACTTTTTTCATCTTACCAAATGGCTGCAATAAAACAAAGAGTGAAAAATTTAAAGGGGGTCTGAATACTTTCCCTACCCACCATATCTCTTCAAGATAGCCTACAGTGTACTGCTGCCACTACTCCACCCTACAAATATCTCCATCCCTTACATTCTGTCTATTTACTCCTCTGTTGAACTTGGTATGCCCTTGTGGGCAGGGTCCTCTCTCTTTCTGTATCAGCTTATTTAGTGCTTATACTATACTTGTCCTGGTCTTATATTATGTCTTTGAGACCCTTTGATTGGACAGTGCACTGGAAATAATGGTGCTCTAAAATAAATAAAAACAACAATAATAATATGAGATAATTCTTGATTTAAATAGTACAGAAGAGTACGCCATGGACAGGTTGCTGTGTACGTTGAATATTAACATTTAGGATTGCTGTTTAAGAATGTAGACAACCTTGGTTATGGTTGCAATTAACATAAAAATGATTTGAGTAAAAAATTGCTTTGCTTGCATTGCTTTCTTGGCACCAGCACTAGGGGTCTCATTGTTTTATAAACCTAACATATATAGTAATACCAAAAGGCTTCTTTTTTACTTTTTCTGCAGGAGATGTTGAAGTTCGGAATTTGTCCTCAATGTTTGTGCAGCTGAAGACAAAGTTTGGAATAAGAATTCAGTTTGCTAAAGGAGGCGACAGACTTTATATTCAAGCTAGTAGTTCCTGGAAGAGGAGAACACTGGGTCTATGTGGAACATTTAATGGCAATCTAAGAGATGACTTTCTGTAAGACTATCTAGAATTTACTCTTATATTTCTGAAACAGAATTTAGAATATAATATAAATCTTTCATTTAAAAACACCAATAGAGCCAAGGAGCAGAAGTATAATATACAATATAAAACTGTACAATTATATTAAAGGAATACAAATTTGTACAACTACTGTGGTATAGAAAGAATATTAAAAGTGGTTAGTTAAAATATAACACATTAGACCTGATTTACCAAGACTGCTACTGTTGCCTATTTCAATCAATGAGAATAAGGTTCTACACTGCAGCTACTACATGCACATTAACCACCCCTACTTGTAGTGGCCAATAACTGAACAATGTACTAGTAATATTGCAGTTTTACCGGGCATTAGGCATTTCTGTAGCAGCTTGTGTCTATTCCGTTAGAGCACAGCTTTAATTACTGTGGAAAAATTATAACAGTACTATGAATTTTTATCAGTAGTACATTTTAACCATAACTACTCATCACACTTTAAGGTACATTAATCAAGACTTGATTAACAGAAATATACTACCTATAAATATACTATAAATGTCCTATATAGAGAAAAACAATTGACAGATAAAACAGTTGTAACCCTTAGTATGATTGTAAGTCATGTTTGGTTCTTTGTGACTCAATATAATGATGTCCCTGCATATTTCCAACATCAAAGTGAGAATAATGTTTTACCACATACAGTATTGGTAGAAAGAAAAGAGCACTAACTAAATACAGTCATGGCCAAAAGTTTTGAGAATGATACAAATGTTAATTTTTACAAAGTCTACTGCATCAGGTTTTATAATGGTAATTTGCACAGCAAAGAAGCCACTTCTCTCCAGAAAAAACATCAGGGACAGACTGATATTCTGCCAAAGGTAAAGGGAGTGGACTGCTGAGGACTGGGGTAAAGTCACTTTCTCAGATGAATCCCCTTTCTGAATGTTTGGAACATCTGGAAAACAGCTTGTTCGGAGAAGACAAGGTGAGCGATACCACCAGTCTTGTCTCATGCCAACTGTAAAGCATCCAGAAACCATTCATGTGTGGGGTTGCTTCTCAGCCAAGGGAATCGGCTCTCTAACAGTCTTGCCTAAAAACACATCCATAAATAAAGAATGGTACCAGAGTGTCCTCCAAGAGCAACTTCTCCCAACCGTCCAAGAGAAGTTTGGTGATCAACAATGCCTTTTCCAGCATGATGGAGCAACTTGCCGTAAAACAAAGGTGATAACTAAATGGCTCAGGGAACAAAACATAGAGATTTTGGGTCCATGGCCTGGAAACTCCCCAGATCTTAATCCCATTGAGAACTTGTGGTCAATCATCAAGAGACGGGTGGACAACCAAAAACCAACAAATTGTGACAAAATGCAAGTATTAATTGTGCAAGAATGGATTGCTATCAGTCAGGATTTGGTCCAGAAGTTGATTGAGAGCATGCCAGGGAGAATTGCAGAGGTCCTGAAGAAGAAGGGTCAACACTGCAAATATTGACTTGCTACATTTAACTCATTCTGTCAATAAAAGCTTTTGTTAATCATAATATGATTGCACTTGTATTTCTGTATGTGATAAAAACATCTGACAAACACACATGAAAACCAGAGGGCAACAGATCATGTGAAAATATATTTGTGTCATTCTCAAAACTTTTGGCCATGACTGTAGAGCTGTAAGAGGAGCAATAGAGGAGGCCTGTAGCAAATATAAAATTGGGGCTCTATTCTGTATTTGGTTCATACACCCACCATACTCTCAGACAAGAACAGAATATATATATATGTCCTTACACTACCTGGTTATTTGTTATGGAAGAAAAATTCTTTGTATAAGCAAAGAGTAAGACCTGATTTAATACACATATCTATTATTTAATATGTAACCATCATTCTCCATCAATTCTATATCTATGTACAAAGTCTCTGTAATGCCAGAAATCCCACCAAATCCTCAAATGTCTTAAAGCAGTGGGTCAGATCCTTGAAGGGCCACTCCAATTGTTTTCCTTTAGTTCATTACAAATTGCTTCTTGGTCCACAGCAGTGCCAATAATTTTACTTACCTGCAGCTAAATACAGGATTTCTCACTGTTGTTACTAGGTTGTGTGACCTGCACTTTGAATTGCTAAGACACGCAGCATGGTTGTGTGACCCCCTGAGTCTCTTTATGAATTCCTATGGGAGATCCAAAGTCAGTGACATGGGACTGCATAGAGAAACAGACCGTGTCAGCATCAAATGTGTAGTGTCTTTCAGCTAATCAGAGTGCAGATTATGTGACCTAACACTGGCTGTTCCATCAGCCAGAAATCCTGTATGCAGCTACAGGTAAGCAGAGTTACTAGCACTACAGTGTACTGAAAAGCAATCTCTAAGGAACTATGGAAAAATATAAATGAATATAAATAATCCTTCATGTGCACTTGATTTACTGCAATGCATTGACATTTTTTTCACAGAATTAGTACATCAGTCTTCAAAAGTGAACTGTTTCTCAGCAGCCAAAGCTGTGCAATCTCCCACTCTGCTGTAACATACACCACACTGTATTTTACAAGATGCAATTTTATTGCAATGGTTTTTGTTGTCGACAAGTTTACAATAGTACTGGATGAAAATTTTGAGTAGCCCTGATTTGTGGAATGATTGCATAAAACTGACAATATGTTTTATTGCAAATTAATTAAAAAAAGAGTAAGGTATTTAGAATACCTTATGTGGCACAAGTTATTTACCACAGCAGCCTTTCTATACCCTCAACCTAAGGGACCATATATAATCTGCATATCCTTGTGTGCATTAGTTCATTTCTAAAACGCTTGAATTTCTTAACAGTTCTCCAGCAGGTATGATTGAAGGAACCCCACAACTTCATGCCAATGCCTGGAAAATATCATCAGCCTGTTTAACTCCAGTAAACATCCCTGTAATAGATCCATGTGATACTAATCTTCAGAATGGTAAGCTCATGTATACAGTCAAAAGAAAGCTTTAAGGGTTATTACCATCTCTTAAATTTCCTTTCAGGTAAGGACATAGGAACCAGTCAGCCACAGAAAATGCAGAGGGGGCTGCAGCTCTATATTTAGTTCTATGGGAGTTCCTAATTCTACCAAACATACTAGCATGAATGTATTTGAAACTCCCATAGAAGAGAAAAGAGAGGTCTGGGCACTCTGGGAATCTTCCATTGTCTGCCTTCAGTTCGTTCTCATCTCTTTACCCAAAGTTAATAGCTGGAATAACCCATAAAGGCAAAGGGGCACATGTATGAAACTGTCTAGGGCTAAAATTCACTTTATTGCCCATAGCAACCAATCAGAGCACACCTCTCATTTTTCCAGAGCACTACATGAAATGAAAGGGAAGCTCTGTTTGGTTACTATGGGCAACAAAGTGAGTTTTAGACCTCGACAGTTTTCATACATGTGGCCCTAAATTTGCACATTTCTGAGTCACTGTAAATTTTACCTATAAATTTATGCATATACAATCTACAACTCTTTACAGTGCAATAAGTGTGGAAGAGATTTTACAAATCTTAGTCACATAGGGCGATATGTTTAAAGCCCGGTGTGTAGAAGGCGCCAATAGGTATGAAAGGAAAGCTTCTCACAACACTTTATACATATGACCCATTCTCTGGCAATATTTGTCTCTGTCATACTACCTTGAAATTGATATGGATTTGTACGACATTTATATACCAAAATTTGACACATTTGTATGAAGCTGGTGCAACACCCCCTTGCAAAGTTTCTGCGTTCAAAAGTGTAATGTCTGGTATAAAATGGGCCAAGTTTGGGCCTATAACTGTTCATTCATCTATAGAACAGGGCTACAGCTACGTTTTTTAGCGTCAAATCATGCCAGAAAACTGGCTTAACCCCGATCATACATGTCGCCCATAGGGCAAACATTTTCAAAATTGCAGCATGTAAATTATCTAGCAGATTTGTAACATATTATTCACCATGGATTTACCCTGCTCAAAATAATAAGGTGAAATCTATGGCTATGTTCACACGGGTGAAATTGGGATGTATTTCGTATTTCGCGCCGTACTGTGCGCAATACGGGCCGAGATACGTCCCAGTCATTACAGTAATCCACAGTTCTCATAGAGAACTATGGATTACGTCTCTTCTCCCCGCTCAGCGAATACGCCGCGGGGGGAGATAAGTGACATGTCAATTACTAGCAGCGAATACGCACCACTAGTAATGAATGCCTAAGGGGCCGGCGGGCTGCCGACCCCCTCCCCGCCCCGCGGGAGTTGGCGCGAACTCACGAAGTCCTGGCGTAATTGCGGGGCGTAATTATGCCCCGCAATTATGCCTTGTGAGCATAGCCTATAAAGAATTGTCGCAAAATCTTCAACATCATAATTGTCTGCAAATCATTTGGACATACTATACACTAAAGGGATTTTTGCAACGAAGCATTCATTAGAATAGGTGAGAAATGGTTAATCCATGTTGATAGAATCAAAACAATCTCTAGCTTAGAAAGCCAGAATCCCTAATTCTTCTTCACTCCAGGTAGGCGTTTGAATAGAAAAGTGATCAAACATTCATGCTTCCACATTATCAAACTTTATGGGACTTAGAGAAGGTTTTTGGTGCCTTGTTTATGCCAGTACTTTGTGTACTTTCTTTTTATAATGTTAATTTGCTTTTTATGTAAAGATTAATGAATGTCTTAAAACTACAGAAACTAAAGGGAATGTTTCATCAAAAATGACTTATTATTTAATAATTTAATGTTTTTATGTTAAACACATTTTCTAAGATTTTTTTTTTTCATTTTTCAGATCACTTTCAATATTTTTAATAATTCTTAAGTCCTGCAGTTTTCGCTTTGGGCACTAGGCCTAATAATAGTCTGTCACTTCCTGTTTTGTAGAGAGAGATTTTCAGCAGCTTGCTTATTAACAGTACAATGAGGATTGAACTCCTGAGGTGACACCAATGTGTATAGATAGCACAGGATCCATCAGTCACAATAGGAGATGGTCACAGTTCACACTCTACCCCTCCATGCACACTGATTTCTTACCAGGTCACAGAGTGTGCCAAGAAAACTCTCCTATAGAAATCAATGGAACTAATCTAGTTTACAGGCATATTAATCAGCTGTAGAGAAACAGTAGCATTTATTACAGAAAACACATGTTGTGGAAAACTTGAAGGGATTTATCCCAGTATTAAAATAGCAAATTTTTGCATAAGACGCATTTGCTCTCACATTTTTGACTTCTAATCTGTGTATGCCACTTGATACCACTTATTAGAAAGTAAGTGAAGCTCAGCAGAATGGTGTGTGGTAGTGCAGAGCCCAACCCATTGACTACAATTTATGCCAGAAAGTGCTGTAAATTATGTCAGACATTAACTCCAGGTGGTTATTACTCCTGCACAATTTAAATTAAGACTCAAAAACTAAAAAATGGCATAGTGCAGGAGGAAGAGGTACAAAAAGAAATGATATAAAATAAATAAATCTGTATTAGTGTGACAATAAAAATATAAGCAATATTAGTAACAGACAGAAAACAATATAAAAAATGCAACTAAACCATGAGACAAAGATAAAAAAGAACAACAAAAAGAAAGGGCTGGTTGTTATATCAGTAAAAGTGAACAAGTGCTATCAACAATATGAAATAATGTATATATAAGACTAGTAATGCTGTTGATACAGACTCCAAGAGAATTGCATGGACAGTATACAAAGGAAAAAGTCTAATTCAGCAGAAAACACAGCCCAAAAAGTAATAAAAGAACTAAAAAAAAAACAGTGAAACAAACTGTATACATCAACCAGCTCTATTTCCAGCACCTATTTGTAAAGAAAAGTGTAGTCAACATTGCAATGTTAATACATAATAGACAACAAAATGCAAAAAGAACACTCTTTTAGCATACATATGGCTATTTATGTCTATGGTTTGTATTGGTGTATAAATCATTATGGGCCACATGTATGAACCTGTTAAGGTCTAAAACTCACTTTTTTGCCCATAGGTTACTATGGACAAAAGATTGAGTTTTAGACCTAAACAGTTTCATAAATGTTCAAAATGAATCCACCAAATGTCCAGAATACTTAAGTTTCTAAAGATCTGTGCACAATATATATAATAATATAAAACATTTTTTTTTGCAGTTGGATATGCAAACCACTGTGATGTTATCAATAAGGAACTTTTTGCTCCATGTCATGCCTATGTGAGTCCAGGATTGTATTTCCAGTTGTGTCGTTTTGATGCATGTAAATGTGGCAGTAATTGTCTCTGCAATGCATTGGCTCACTATGCCTACATCTGCAACAAGCATGGCGTTTCCATCAACTTCAGATCACAGGTTTCATTTTGTGGTGAGTAATGAACTGGATTGGTATAATATGATGAATAATCATATCTGGTATTTTTGAGTTATGTTCATTTGTTGTAGTTATTTGAGTCCATATTAGTGACTTTTCATCAAGTAAAGCTAGCCATACACGTAAGATGAAAGGTAATACCCTTGTCATGCCCTTGTCATCTCCCGCCTAGACTACTGCAACATCCTTCTCTGTGGCCTCCCAGCTAGCACCCTTGCTCCCCTTCAATCCATCCTTAACTCTGCTGCCCGTCTTATCCACCTCTCTTCGCTACTCCTCTGCCTCTCCTCTCAGCCAATCCCTTCACTGGCTTCCTATTGCCCAGCGAATTCATTTCAAGCTACTAACCATGACCTACAAGGCTCTCCATGACCTCTCCCCTCCATACATCTCTGCCCTACTTTCCAAATATCTCCCCTCACGCAATCTCCGCTCCTCTCAGGACCTTCTCCTCTGCTCTCCCCTCATCAGTTCCTCACACAACCATCTCCAAGACTTCTCTTGTGCTTCACCCACACTCTAGAACTCACTGCCCCAACACATCAGACTCTCCTCCACTTTCACCACCTTCAAAAGCAACCTGAAAACCCATTTCTTCAGGCTTGCCTATAACCTACACTAACCTTGTCACTACTTCCTCCACAAACTTGTCTGCCCCTCACCTCCTGTCTCTTTCCCCCTCCTTGTAGATTGTAAGCCCTCGCGGGTAGGGTCCTCTCTCCCTCTGTCGTGCCAATTGTCATTATTCACTTATCATTGTACTCGTTTGATTTATGTAATATATGTAACCCCCTCGAATGTACAGCGCCCTGGATTCAATGGCGCTCTAAAATACTTAATAATAAAAATAATAATAATAATACAAATAGCCTATTTTGTCTATTTCCTTTAATGAGTAATATGATCATTTACAATGACCAATAGCAGCATACTGTCTGTGGGAAAAGTGATCTGTGGCATCCAATTTTTTTCAGGGGTCATTGCTTGAAACTAGGCAAACATGGTATGATTGGTCAATTACAACTGATCTTTAGCCACTTTGTTGCTTAACACGTATACCAGGTCTCCCAGTTTAGTCTGGTTAATTGTAAAATTGTCCAAATGATCAAACTTATGATTGATCGTCAACAATCGTAAATTGGTTGTAAAAATGTACTCCTTATTAGTTTTATTTTCTTGTGAATTGTAGTTTCAATTTAAAATAGATTTTATAATTAGCAGTTTGAGTTGAGTAGTGCTTTTTGACTATTAGCCAATACAACATACTGTGATATTTCCATGTAAGGCATGAAAGTAGCGACCCTGGGCAATGCTGCGTATTTGCCTAAATAACAATGTAAATTATTGATAAAAATAAATTATGCAGTTGAAAGTCAAAGTTATGTATGAAATAGCCAAGATGATTGTCTATAAAATGATGGTAGCCTCACGTTCAAAGTTGTAGTGGATGGTGAGATATGGAGCCTGAAAGTCACAAGTTCAAAACATTGTTACATTTTTGCTTGGCACTGTATATATTGATACCTTCAACAAAATCGGTCTTCTAACATCAAAAAAGATAATTTACAGCAAAGATCAATCAATATACATGTTTGGATGACACAACATGAGCCTTGAATTTGAAAAACAAAAATCCTTTACTTCAGAAATAGAATTCTTGGAACTGTACACTCTCAGCAATTCTTGTCCCCTGCTCTTAATTGCCTCTTGCAGATCCATCACAATATCCTGTTTCACACCATTGCTTGCAATGGTGTGAAAGGGTGTGCTATTTTTTTCGTCTTTTCTGACAGAACATGAGACGAAGGTTCGAAACAGAATATGTGAACCAAACCTAGGGATGTATTAAAAGAAAAAAAGGACTGCAACCAATTGAAGTATACAGTAGTAATAAAACTTTTTAACTGATCCATAGTTATCAACTATAAAAATGGATACTTTGACATCAGTTTACAATTAGTTTGTCTCCATTTTTAAAGGAATGTAGGACCTGTTTTCTTTGTTACATAAACAAAAGTGCAGCGTATTTTCACCATCAGAAAATGGATTTCTGATGGAATTCAGCACAACTGAACTGGACTTAACTTTAAAAATCTGTTGAAATCAGTGGGGGACTTTCTTTCCATTTTTAGTGCCTAAAAATGGAAAGGAACAGCGAATTTCACAATGCAGGTCTGAATCCACGCTTACTGCATCAAACTTCATAATGGAATAAGAGAAGGGTTGTGGCTGGCAGTCTTCATGATACCATCATGATTACCCAATTTCTCTTTAGCTTGAGGTCATGGACTGCTGCTTGCCCTGTGAGATACACTATCACACACTATTGAACTTGCTATTCCTATAATAAGCTCTGAGGAGCAAAGCAGCTCCAATCCATGATGAACCCCTCCAACATTCCTAACAATTGGGATTAGATTTTAGTGTTGAAATGCAGTGTTTGCTTTCTTCCAAACATAGCATTATGCATTTGCATTAAAAAATTTAAGTTTTGTATCCTCTGTCTATAAATTTTCCCAGGAGCATTGAGCAACATCCAGGTGGCTATAGCCAAACTTTAAGAGCTTTTCCTATCTCTGCATTTCCTCATCCCCCATTGCTGTATTATCTGTTACAAAGAGGTTGACTAGATAAATATTAATTACTTAAGTTCTGTTTTGTAGGAGTAATATGTCGGTATGGAATGTTGTACCACCAGTGCTCCTCTTACTGCGGACGGACTTGCTCTTCTCTTTCTCTGGGGGAAGTCTGCACTGATGAATGCATTGAAGGATGCAACTGTCCTGATGGAAAGTACTTTGATGAGACTCTTAGCTTTTGTGTTCCAATGTAAGTATTTGATTATGCATAAACTTAAAGTAAAATGTCCATCTTTGATATGTTTTCCGCTTACAATAAATAATTCTCTGTTAACTTACATTATTTCTAATATATTGGAGCTTTACTTTTCTGCTTAAGAGCTCCAATTCCCATATTTCTTTTATCTGGCTATACAATCAAATAAATAGCTTCAGACATAAACATAGAAAGGGATTCTTTACTGTAAGAGCAGTGAAACTGTGGAACTCTCTCCCAGAGGAACTTGTCATGGTGAATTCAATAACAGAGTTCAAAAAGGGTTTGGATGCATTTCCAGTGTGTAATGATATAACAAGTTATAATGTCTAGGATTCTGGAGAGTGGTTGGGATCCAGGGATTATTCCGATTGCCAGACTGGAGTCGGGAAGGAATTTTTTCCCTAAAATGAGGACAATTGGCTCCTGCCTCATTGGGGTTTTTTGCCTTTCTATGGATCAACACTTTAGCACAACAGGCTGAACTGGATGGACGTCTTGTCTTTTTTCGGCCTTACAAACTATGTTACTATGTAAGAATATCATCACTTCTGGCTACAGAACTGAACTAAATAGACCAAATGAAGAGGCAGAATTTTTAATCAAAGTTCTTTAAAGAAATCTCTATGAGGATTATTGAAATTTGAGGGGCAGGGGAAAAAAGAATTGGACTACCCTGTAATGCTGTAGATAAGTACTGTGTTAAGAGGTGGTTTTCCCCATTAGTAAAGGGGTTGTCTAGTTATTTTTTCAATTAATTAGGCTCATTATGGGCTACAATGTATTTATTTACTTAATTGATGCTATGTGTTTGCTAGGTGTGTGTCTTATATGTTTATTTATACTATTATGTCTATGGCACTTACTACTACATGCACTATCAAAGAGCCGGCTGGAACATACTTACTTACCTTCATACACACAATAGTATTAATAAACATATAAAACACACACCTAACAAACAATAAATGTCAATAAAGTAAATAGATACATTGTGGCTTATAGTAAGCCTAATTGATATACAAAAAAAGAAAAAGAACCAGACAAGAGAGATTTGTCTTTGTTTGTCTCTTAGGCTATGTTCACACGGCTTAACTGCGGGACGTAATTACTCCCCGCAATTACGCCGTGTGGCTGGGGGTGGAAGCGGGGGAGGGAGCGGGGGGCCGGCACCTCGCCGGCCCATTTACTTGCATTACCAGCGGCGCTTATACGCTGCTGGTAATTCACATGTCACTTATCTCCCCTCTCGGCGTATTCGCCGAGCAGGGAGAGGAGACGTAATCGATAGTTCTCTATGAGAACTGTGGATTACCGTAGCTACAAGGATGTATTCAGCCCGTAATTTGCGCACTCCGGCGCGTAATTACGGACTGAAATACGTCCAGGATATTGCCGTATGAACATAGCCTAAGATGGTACGGTTGCCCTTACCTCATCTTGACAATTGATCTTATTTTTTCTCTTGAGATTCAATATACAAATCATTTCACAGTATATTACCAATATTTAAGGCTTTATTTTTAAATTGATTACTATTATTTTACCTACACACATGGAATACTTTTTAGATTCACTAGAAATTCAAGAAATTGTTAGGATATATTAACCTAAAATGTTTTTTCTACTCTTAGATCAAGCTGTCGATGTTATTATAAGGGCAGAATTTATCATCCAGGGGAAGTGTTATTAAGACAATCAGGTTCCTGGTAAGATGAAAGTCATATAATTTAATATAATAGTAAAACATTTAATCGAATGGTTAAGGTATTCAGTAAAATCTCTTGTTACACACATTATGGCAGAAGTAATGATGTTTTTCTTTTCTTGCTAGCCAGTGTTTGAATGGTACAATGAGATGTACTGAAACTTCTACAACCATCACAGGTACTCTACAACATAAAGATTAGATTAAAGTATTTTCTTCATCATATTTTGGTTAATTCCAAAGTATTTATGTCAACCAGTTGAGTTTTCTCTGATATTTGAATGCCAATTTATTTTCAGATTTAAAAGCATAAACTAACATGAACAATATTCAGTAGCAATAAAGCATTATAAATTAGTATCAGCTGTTACATGTCTACTAGTAAGGCCTTTCCATTCCTCCTAGTTGCATGAGCATGAGGAGGAGTTTGAATGGAGCAATTATTTTGAAAGGACAAAGGCTAATGAGTGGAAGTCACCACATTATTGGTTTTGTGTGAAGGGCCTCTGTCCATAAGATCACAAGCCAGGCATAAATGTGGGCAACAACAGCTCTGGCAGGATCCACAGCTAGTGCGTGTCATTGTGAGTGAGAGGTGCATGGAAGTAGTGTATCCACCCAAAATGCATTAACTTTATATCAGATAGTTAAAGGGGTTTTCTCACTACAAGGATTGCTTTTTATGTTAAAGATTTTGCAAAAACAAGTCACTGTGCAATATATGTCCATTAACAGTGTCCTACCTATTCCTAGATATCCCCTCTTCTCAGGTCGCTATAGCTACAGACCTGTTCAATCTCTCATGATAGGCTGCCAGCACTGTTTGCTATAGCCACAGACCTGGCTTCTACTGCAGCCTAGTGGAAGCCAGTAAACACGCCTCTGAATTCAAAGTGATACCAAGAAAACAGGACTGAAATAAGCTGAATCAATGTAGTGAGAAAACCCTTTTAATGAAGTTGGCACAGTTGGTTAAATGTATAATAATGGCCGCAGTGTGAATAAAGGGTATTATTTGCTAACTGAACCATGACATAGAAATGAATACATTGCCATCACTATTATTAATAATCTTTTATTTAAATAATTACAAATTACTTTTAACCAAACTCGAAGACTATGTCCACCCAAATATCCTGGTTACTAAACCCCTCTAATAATCTGCAGCAACTATGGCGGGGTGCATGAGATGTTGCTTCTTCTTGCTCCTGACTCATCTGTTAATTGAGCTAATTATATGCTGCCCTGTACAATTGTCACCAGCCTTATAGCATAATGGAAAGTGTTACTATTTTCGACACCTATATGGATTGGGGGAGTCTATTATTAAAACAAAAATGGGTCATAAGAACATAGTAATAGAAAAGGGGGATACCTGGTTCCATGTGTGTTCCCTTTTCATTTATCATGGGGGAAAGTTCCTTTACTGGGGAGACTTAAAAGGCTGCATAATGAGGGAAGTGGGTGGCTGGCTAATGTATAGATGTGTCTGCCTTCTGAACGGAATGTCAAAAACATTCTGACTACTGGGTCACTGGCATAGAGAACCAAATGGCATGTCATCACTTCTGGCTAAAGAAGCACACTAAATAAAACAGGTAAAGGAGGCAGACTTTTTAATGAAAGGTATTTAAAGAATATATTATGAGGAATTATGAAGCTCAGAGGATGGGGGAGGGATGGGTAGGAATTAATTTGGCAACCGCTGTAATGGTGCAGATGAGAATAGATATCAATTTGTTTTGTAGGACTACCCCTTTAATGTACTTGTAAAAGAAAATAATTCTATGTGTCATAAATGATAAAAAAAAATTTGTTGCTCAGAATAATTTTGCAACTGTGATCTTGCAAGCTTATCATACCATACAGCAGGTCATTGCAACTTTTGATTCATGACTTTTAAAAAGCTACATACTTTTTAAGCATTATTTTATATTAAAGGTCACACATGTCCAGAAGGAAAGATATACTTCGATTGCAGAAACCCTGTACTGGGATTACCATCTGCTGGCATCAACTGTGAAGTTACATGTGCTAACCTGGCAATGAATTTTACATGTGTCCCATCACCACCATGTTCAAGTGGTTGTATATGTCCTCCAGGGTAAGTAAGGCTAAGAATAACTGTTTGATCATATAATGCTTTTTGATGCACATTTAGTCGTTTATGTTGTCTTTATTTTTGTAGCATGGCAGAGCATAAAGGCAAATGCTATATACCAGATAGCTGTCCATGTACATGGAAGGATTGGGAATATTTGTCTGGAGAGGTGATATCTACACCATGTTATACATGGTAGGTATAAGATATAGAAATAAATGTTAATAATCATTATTTATATGGAATATTGAAATAAAAATCAACTATACAGAATTGATTTATATTAAAATAACTAAAATAAATAAACAACAAAGGAATATTGAGCAGGACCTAGACAGAGGCTTGTCATAAATCAGGGGCCAAATCTCTTAAGAACTAGGAGAATGTGGAGATTTAAAGTGGTGTGATGGTAAGACAAGGGAAGGGATAGGACAAAGAAAGTGGATGAAAAGAAGATAGTGTGCTAATCTCTTGAGAGAGTTAATGGAAGGCCAGGGGCAACCTTACTTAGGACCATGCTGTTTGCTGTACCACCTGTTACAGTTCCCTGACCATATGGTGTACTGTCATATACTGCAAAAAATTACTCTACAGTGCCTATATAGCAGTGGCATACAATGCCAAAGTAAATACTACTATAATAAAAGAAGAAAAGAGCACAATCTATATTAATGGGGTGTGTGTTTGTGGGGGGAGTTCATAAACAATGACAGAAAATATAAGTTTATATAAAAAATAGAAGATCCCTGGAACAGATGTAGTTGGAAAATCAACAATAAATGAATATAAACCTGCCTGAGCTCAATATATATATCCAAAAATAAAATTAAGAAGGAAATTATGCAAGGGCAGATTAGAGGGACCATGTGGTGTTTTTCTGTCATCAGTCTCATAAACTGATCTATACAATATCTAAATAATACACTTTTATTATTAAGGGGGTTATCTGCCTCATTTTCATAACATTTTTTAGCATACTGATGGCCTTAGCATCCTCTTACCTGTGATCCAGTGCTGCCACTGTCCTCCATCTCCTCCAGTCTTCTGTTTACTTCCTGACATCAGTCGAATTGGACGTCATCACCTTAAAGGGGTTTTGCCGGGAAGTGACTTACCTTACCTGTTATCTTGCTCAGACAGAAGATAAACAAACCATGCTGTGTCATGAACCACTGCAGGGAAGAGGGAGAGGGGGCCCGAGCAGAGTGAGTAAGCAAGGGAGCGTCTGCAATGTTTAGTAAGATCATTCCATTACAACAGTGGATTCTCTATACAGCAGAGAGACTCATACACTGCACTTTCTCCACAGTCCCTTCAAAGCTCATTCATCTTCCCTGTCATCAGATAAGATGTGCATACACGCAAGCCAAGCACAAGCATGGCCAGGTCAGCTCCTCAGCTCCTGTCAACTCAGCTGGTCATGTCTAATGCAAACTTTAAAGTAACTAAGGGCTTGTAAAGAAAGCTGTAGCTCTCATAGGCTTCACTTTTTGTAATCACATATATTTAGAAAAGTGATTAAATACCCATTTTGGAGGATCCCACATCAACATCACATCGTGACAAAACCCCTTTAACCGCTGATTGTAGCGGTCAGGTGCCATTGCTTGATGTCACCGTTTGGAAGTGAACATTCTAAATGGTACCATCAGGCAATAGTTATATGAACCATTCAGTGACTGCAGTGGTGATATATAATTCATATCATATAGAAAAAAGTTTATAGCTTGCTTACCCCATTGTTGTGGCTCAGTTGTATGCAATGTCAAGAAACTCCTGTGCTATCTTCGTGCCCGGAGCCCGCCTTGGTCCACAACTTGATACAGTCAAATCAGAAAAAAATGTGTTCCATCGTAGGTACCTTAAAACCAGGATATTATATTGAAAATAAACTACATAGACAGCATAAAAATAGCATAGGAGTGAGCACACATCATTCAGTTGGAGCTGGCAAGTAAACAGAAGATTGCCCGAGTGGGAGGACAGTGGCAGCACTGGATCACAGGTGAGAAGAGAGGTGAGTATAAACTTTCTTAATTTATCAGGCCATCAGTATGCTAAAAAAATATTAAAATGAAGCAGATATCCCCTTTAATATAAAGTGGGGGTCACAAGCCTTGGGTACCAGGTCATTTGTAGCACCCCTTTCTCCAGATATGTCACCCCTGTGACTGGCCCTATTTAAGGCACAATTTATGCTGCCAACTACCTCCCCTAAAAGGTTATTTTTTGACCTACTGTATACCAAAAAATTGGAAGCTATTTAGATTGCCATCATGATAGATAGAAAAATGTGTTGATGTCCTGGACATGTTGTGTAAAAAAGTAACATTTCCAGAATCCTGAATGTGTTTGGAGAGCATCTTGAGATGACAAATAGTGCAACCAACATATTTACAACTAAAGCAAGAGCATTTTGTTGCGGTTTTATAGCAATTTTGCATGAATTTCTGCAAGAGTGTTAAACAGTCGCAATCGCACTAGAACTGAAACATCTGAACATGCAAAACATTGCAGTTAAAAAGAAGTCTGTCCAAATGTTTCGCTGCATCAGTAAATGTGTTGTTCAATGTCTTGTTTCTTGTAGTGTTTGTAAAAGAGGAATCTTTAACTGCACCAGTTATCCTTGTCCCTCGGTGTGTACTGTTTATGGTGATCGCCATTATTACACTTTTGATGGTTTGGAATATGATTACATCAGTGACTGCCAGGCATTCTTACTAAAGGTAAGGATAAAAATTACTACTGTAGTCCCTTTTTTTATGTTCTGCTCTTCCATTAAAAGGGTGAAGTCTTCAATTAAATTCTGCATCAAAATCCGCACAAATCTTCCACTGCAGTTTCACCGAGTAAAATTTGCCTTCTACTTCTTCTAACAGGCACTCTTAGTTTTAACTTAAATGTTTGATAAGGAATTTTATACAAATAATTTATAATCTTCATGTAATGTATAAAGCAAAATTAGCATGTTATATACAGTATCTCACATAAGTGAAAAAAGCCCCTAAGATTTTTGTAAATATTGTACTATATCTTTTCATGGGATAGCACTAAAGATATGACACTTTGATACAATGTATAGTAGTCAGTGTACAGCTTGTATAACAATGTAAATTTGGTGTGTCCTCAAAATAACTCAACACACAGCCATCAATGTCTGAACCACTGGCAACAAAAGTTAGTATACTCCTACATGAAAATGGACAAATTGGGCTCAATTTGACATTTTCTCTCCATGATGTCATGTGACTCTTTAGTGTTACAAGGTCTCAGGAGTGAATGGGGAGCAGGTATGTTAAATTTGGTGTTATCACTCTCACACTCTCTCATATTGGTCACTGAAAGTTTAACATGGCACCACATAGCAAAGAACTCTTTGAGGAGCTAAAAAAAGAATTGTTCCTCCCCATAAAGATAGCCTAGGCACTAAGAAGATTGCCAACACCCTGAAACTGAGATGCAGAATAGTGGCCAAGACCATACAGAGGTTTAACAAGACAGGTTCCACTCAGAACAGGCCTCGTCGTGGTCGACCAAAGAAGATGAGTGCACGTGTTCAGTGTCATATCCAGAGATTGTCTTTTCAAAAAAGACATATTAGTGCTGACAGCATTGCTGCAGAGGTTAAAAGGATGGGAATGGGGGTCAGCCTGTCAGTGCTCAGACCATACACCACACACTGCATCACATTGGTCTGCATGGCTGTCATCCCAGAAGGAAGTCTTTAAAAATGATACACAAGAAAGCCTGCTTAAAGTTTGCTGAAGCCAAGAAAACTAAGGACATGAATTGCTGGAACCACGTCCTGTGGTCTGTTGAGACAAAGATAAACATATTTGGTTCCGATGGTGTCAAGTGTGTGTGGTGGCAATCAGGTGAGGAGTACAAAGACAATTGTGTCTTCTCGACAGTCATGTATGGTAGTGGAAGTGTCGTGGTTTGGAGCTGCATGAGTCCTGCCAGGTGTGGGGAGCTACGGTTCATTGAGGGAGCCATGAATGCCAACATGTACTGTGACACACTGAAGCAGAGCATTATCCCTTCCCTTTGGAAACTGGGCAGCAGGGCAGTATCCCAACATGATAAGACAACCTCTAAGATGACCACTTCCTTGCTAAAGAAAATGAAGGTAAAGGTGCTGGACTGGCCAAGCATGTCTCCAGACCTAAACCCTATAGTGCATCTGTGTGGGGCATTCTCAAACAGAGGGGGGAGGAGCGCAAGGTCTCTAACATCCACCAGCTCTGTGATGTCGTCATGGAGGGGTGAAAGAGGATTCCAGTGGCTGCAACCTTTTAGGCTCTAGTGAACTGCATGCCCAAGACAGTTTAAGCAGTGCTGGAAAATAGTGGTGGCCACAGAAAATATTGACACTCTGGGTACAATTTTGCATTCTCATTTTTGTGGCCAGCGGTTTAGACATTGATGGCTGCATTGAATTATTTTGAGGGCACACTAAATTTACACTGTTATTCAAGCTATATAGACATATCTTCAGTTTTGTCCCATGAAAAGTTATTATACAATATTAACAGAAATGTTAGGGGTGTACTCACCTTTGTGAGATACTGTAAATATAGTTTTTCACAGAAAAATGGAATGAGCTATACATTTTCAATGCAAAAGGACTGCAGGAAACTAACCAAACAGATTCCAAAAGGACACCTTTTAGGCACATGTTTGCTTATTAAAAGGATTTTCCCATGTGGCTGTTTCACAGAACCGACTCTTCACAGCCAGCTTCAGGCTCCCACTTCCTGTCTAGGCTGTGTTCCGTTTTACAGCAGTGATTGGCATATCAGCTCTGCTATACCTAGTTAGAGGGACATTGGTGATAAAAAGGTTTTAACTGCAGGGCAGAAGGCTGCAGAGCTTTAATACCTTATCAACATTTGATGAACATGTATGTCATAATGTCAGAAAGGGCTTACTCGCTGAGCCTGCTCTATACGCAGTGGGTGCTGGCTGTTATGTACAGATGACACATGCAGTTAACAGATCCCTGCTGTTTAACCCTTTAGATGCCGCAGCCACAAAGAGATTGTGGGGTGCAGAGTGGTTGCCATTGCAGCTGGAAGCCTAATAAAGGCTTCCAAAGCCGCCATGTTGCTACTTCTATTACTTCATCTTGGTACAACCCTCTGCATTATCTCTATAATGCAGAAGGATTTACAAGTGATTTAACCCCCTATTGGTCAAGTACCCCAGAAGGACTTCAAGTACAAGAGTAAAAATAAAAAAAGTTTTAAAAATGAAAAAATAAAAACAAAATATAAAAAATTCTAAACACACTTTTGCCATTTTATAAATAAAAAAAATATTGAAAATGTACACATAATTGGTATCACTGCGTAAGCAAAAGTCCAATCTATTAAAATATAACATCATTTATCCCGTAAATAAAGCATCGTAGAAGAAAGAAAGTATATAAAAAGTGATCATAAAGTTCCATGTATCCAAAAACGTTATGAATAAAAACTACATTACAGCTCACAGAAAATCACCATCACTCAGGTGCATAGGTGGAGAAACATAAAAGTGATTGGTTGCAGGATATGGTACTGCAGCACAAAGTTAGAAAATAGAGAATGTTTTTATTTATTTTTTAAGTACTAAAACATAACAAAAACCCTACATATTTGGTATCACTGGAATTGTATTGACTTGTAGACTACAGACAACACATTTTCTTATACGAAAGAGTGAGCACCATAAGAACAATGCTGCTGCAAAAATGTGGATTCTGGTGCATATTTTTTTCACATTTCAGCCCACTTAGAATTTTTTTCCAGTTTCCCAGTACATTATATGATACAGTCAATGGTACCCATAAAAAGTACATTTTGTACCATAAAAGATAAGCCCTCATATGACTATGTAGATGGAAAATTTAAAAAATAATGGCTCTTGGAAGGAGGGAACAAAATGACAAACAAAATTTGCTGCGGTGGGAAGGGGTTAAAGGGTTAAAATTTATCAGTAAGAAAGATAAACTCGCTAAACAAGCTCCTGTGCCGCAGATAAGACAGAGCAGGGAGTGACATCACCATCCTGGACAGGACTGCAAGAGCAGAGAGTAGTGGTTGGTAACTAGGGAAGGTTCTGTATACAAGCAGAAGCTAAGAACTACTGTATCTCTGAACTAAAGCAAAATGAGGACAGCAGGGTATTTGGTAATGATCTTTGTTTACCCTTGCCTATATGTTTAAAGCTAATCAATGAAATGGGAGTATTCCTTTAAAGTCAATAGGTATGTTCACTTAAACATAAGTCTGGCTTATACTCCAGCATTTGTTGTGAGAACTTAGCCTACTACAGTTATACTTTTCTATGGCTAAGGTGGATGCTGGTACCAGACTACAGTCAAGACAGTTTTACATTAAGTAAACCATTTACAAACTGCAATGGTGAAGTGCAACTACTGTGATAAGCTTCTAATTTAAACCATCTTCAGGCTGTTTAGTATTGTGTTCATTTTCTTTATTGGATGGAAATTGGTTCACAAAAAATACCGCACAGCTTTTCCTTCTGAGGTGTAACTCAAAACTGTTAATTTTATCACTTATACTGTATATACTTTTAGCACTTATACCAATAAATAATAAAATATAAAAATTTCTAGGTACAACCTAAGCTCATGGGTGTTACTGTAGCCATAACAGCCATAGTAGCTGCTATAGGCCCCAGAGGTTGAAGGCTCTAACTCAGATATAAAAACATTGTACCTTTTTATGCGGGATTAACGTTACTGAATTTCTACTATCTGAAATTAATTTGTGGGTTCTCTGATATATTGCACTGTTATTTATACCTTTATCATTGATGAACCGCTTATTACTGCTGTATACCGTCCTCCGTACTGCTGGTGATTCTGAAAGTGTGTTACAGAGAGATAGGATGCAGGATCCCATCCCCTATTCTGCTTGTGGTGTATACAGAAAGCATCATAGCAGCTAGTCTTCATCCCTGCTAGTGTTCAGCTCAAAAATAGTGATAGCTTATTCTGAAAAGTCATCAGTAACCAGAGTTCCATTTTCAAGTTGTTCTGCAGCAGACAAATACGCCTCATCTATAAATCTGCATTATGACTCCAGTTTCTATAGGGTTCTATTGTATAGGGCCTCTATTGTACCTCCTATTGTCTCCAATTTTACAAAGATTTTTTTCGCTCTGGCATGTTCTATCAAAGGCCATATTACATACTACTGAGCCAAAGGGTACTTTGTGTGCTAATGTACTGCCTCCAGTTCTGCTACATGCATGAGGCCTATGAGAAGCTGTCAACTATCAAGGCTGGATTCATACTTTGGGCGACATGTATGAAGGAAGGTGCCTTGAAGTGAATAGTCGACTGTCATTTTCAGTATATAAGGCGCCTGATGTATAAAAGTGGTTTTTGTGCGTTCATAAATGGTGTGTAAAGTTTGACGCGCCTCGCCTGTGTGTTAGGCGCATTACAGAACTTAGGTGCATAAGTAATGCGTCTAACATGTATTAAGGTTATAGACAGGCTGGGAATAAGAGAAAAGTCATTAGAATAGCATGTCAGTGAACAGAATTATGGTACTGATCTTGCTTGGAGGACCACAGGTCCCAGCAATACCTGTACTGTGATGGCTCCTGCTGTATGTAGAATAAAGGGTGAGAGCAGCAAAAATATATTTTACATTTAATGTGGTAAAAATTTTAAATATAAAAATCTGAACAACATAATCAATGGGTTTTTTTATGTAAAATTTGTTTTAGATTCTGTTAATCTTAAAGGGGTTGTCTTACTACAAGGATTGCTTTTTATGTTAAAGATATTGCAAAAACAAGTCACTTTGCAATATATGTCAATTAACAGTCTCTTACCGATTCTGAGATATTCCCTTTTGTATGGGCTGCATCAGCTCCTCAAGTCGCTATAGCTACAGACCTGCTTGATCTCTTCTGATAGGCTGCCAGCACTGGTTGCTATAGCTACAGACCTGGCTTCTACTTCAGCCTAGTGGAAGCCAGTAAACACGCCCCTCAATTCAAAGTGAAAACAAGAAAACAGGACTGAGGTAAGATGAATCAACGTAGTGAGACAACCCCTTTAAATACATTTTATAGGAGATGTTTTTATATTTTTGGGATATTATATACTTTATATTAATTTTTATGATCATATTTTTCATTAAATTTAAATAATCAAATTTTATACAGTTTGATAATTATAATAAATTACTTTTTATTATTGTACCGGTGTAAGTTGAGAAGTAAGGGACATTTTTGCCCCTTACAGCACATCTAGCTCTACTCCGACTCCCCAGGCTCAGGTAGACCACATTCACATAGGTCTGCCTGTCGGAGCAGTAATGCGCCTAGTTTTGCCGAACCACATTCATAGATGTGTCTAATTTTACGAATGTGGTGCGACACACCTCCATAACGCCCCCAGAACGCCCCCTCATGTTAGGCGCATTAGAAAGTGTTGAGTCTTACGAACAATGCGCCTAACACATACGTTAGGCACATTAGACATTGTAGACTGCCCAGTTAGGTACATTGTACGACAGAAAAAGGGTGAAACACCCTTTCATACATGTCGCCCTTTGTGGAAAAATATACATCAGAATCCACATTTCTGTGCAGAATTTAAAACTCATTGAAATTCTGTCTAAAATCTGCAACAGCAGAAAAAATCTAAAAGGGAAATTTTTTTTAAAATGTGTGTGTTGAAGACTTTTTCCCTTCTTGGAATACGTTGTGTAAATTTTTACAGTGGACTTTAACCCCTTCCCGACATAGGGGGGTTTTGATGGCCCTAGGGGAATTGATTTCCCCGCAAATGGACGTTAACCAACGCCCGGCGATCCCGGGCTTGGGGGGCGACCACGCGCGATGGGAAAAACATGGGACCAGGGGGGAAAATTACCGTGGCCGCTTTGCCGTTATAAACCCCCCGGCCGGAGGGGGCCCCCGGCCCGCGGGTGATTCCCCCCTTCATTACCCCCAAGCCTGTCATGGGCTGCGTTAATAAAGCCGCAGGAAAGGGGGAGGAGTCCCCCTTTCCTGCTCCCGTGGGGTGCCGCACTGTATTGCGGCACCAAATCCCCGTTTGATGACCCGGGGAAGTGAACGGAAATTCCCGGGTCCCAGGGACGTCACCATGCCCGCAATGCTTTTGTGGGCATGGGGGACAGGCGTTGTCATGGAAAACCGGGTACCAGTATGTTTCTTTTCCTTGGTCTGCATTCTAACGAAATTTCTGATGATTGCTTTTTAAAGGGATAAAGTGAAAAAAAAAAGTGAAAAAAAAAAAAAATTTAAATGTAAAATATAAAAAAAAAGAAAAAAACAAAACCAAAAAAAAAAAATTTAAAAAACCGTAAAAACCCCCCTTTTTCCCCCTTTAAACAAACGCCAATCCCCCCAAAAAAAGATAAAAAATAAATAAAGTACCCCTTATTTGGTATCCCCGGTGCGTAACGCCCACCCAAATTAAATTTTTTTAAATTAACCCCGTACGGGGGAAACGCCATAAAAAAAAAAAAACAAAAAACAGTCACAAAATTTGGGGCGATTTTTGTACTTCCGGGCCCCCACAAAAAATTTTAAATTTAAAAAGCGTTTCAAAAATTCATTTTAGACGCCAAATTTTTTAAAAAATTAAAAATTCGTTCACCCCCGCAAAAAAAAAAGTCCATAAAACGTCTCTGTATATGGAAAAATAAAAAAGTTAGGGCCCTCTCAAAAGGAACAGCGTTGCTAAAATTTTAATTTAACATAATATAAACTTTTTTTTTTTTTTAAAGTGTTTAAAAATTTTAAAAAAAACTATATAAATAGGGAAACGCCATAATCGAAATTCGACCCAGAGAGTAAAGTTTAACTGGTCATGGTTTCTGCACAGTGAGGCCTTTTTAAAAAAAAAAAAATAAAAAACATTTACTAGGATTGCAGATTTTTCTTCACCCTGCCTTCCAAAAAACGGTTTTAAAAAATTTAAATAAAAAATTTTCTTGCCCCCCCAAAAATTATCCCAAATTAAAAACGTAAAACTTTTCCCCGCAAAAAAAAAAGGGCCCCTCCCAACAGCCCCCTTTCACAAAAAAAAAAAAAAAATTTTTGGGCCCCTCAGATTTAGGGCGATGAAAAAACTTTTTTTCCCTTTTTTTGAATAAAGGGGTTTATATTGTGTAAAAGCGGGAAAACAAAAAAAAATATACAAATTGGATATCGTTTAATCGTTTTTCGACCTATAATAATACTGTATGTCAGTTTTACTGCACGGGGGCCCCGCTTTTTAAAAAAATAAAAATAAAAAACACTACCAAAAAATGTTTGTATTTTGTTAAAAAAGGCCTCAAAAAAAAAAATAATTAAAAAAATTGATCAAAGTGGCTTTATGCCCCCCAAAATTTGGAAACTAATAAAAACATTAACCCCATCCCACAAAAAACAAGCCCAAAATTCATCTCCGTAAAAAAAAAAACGGGAAAACGTTTTTGGCTTTCGAACAAAACAAAAAAAAAAAACGAAATTTTTTTTTTATAGACCTATTTTTTTTGGGGTTTTAAAAGAATAAAACATAAAAAACTATATAAAATCTATACCATTGCAATTGTCCCCGCCCCCCTTGGGAAAGATATCCGGGTCTTTTAAAATTGCCCCCGGCGAACGCTGAAAAAATTGAATTTTAAAAAAAACAATGGGGGAAATTTTTTTTTTTCCCCTCTTTTCATGCCCAATGAAAAAAAAAGGCAACTTTGTAAACCCTTGCCCCCCAAAATGTACAATAAAAACCCCTTTAAAATGAGTTTTTTTTGAGGCTTTGCTGAATCAAAAAGATTGACTTTTTGGGGGGGAAAAGGTTTCCCTGTTCGGGAATTTTTGGGGGGTTTGAATTGCGACATGGGCCACCACCAAAATCTGCTTTCCAAAAACCCAAAGGGAGCGCTCCCCCCCTTATACCCCCCTCCCCATGCCCCAAAAGCGATTACACCCACATGTGGGGTTTTTGCCAAACCCTTTGGAAAAAATTTTTGTAAAAAGGGTTTTTTGGGTGTTTTTTTTCCCAGATTCCTTTTTAAATTTTTAAACATTTTCAGCAAAATTGCAGTTTAAAGGGGAAAAAAAAAAAATTTTTTTACATTTTTTCAAAGCCTAACCAAAAATTTTTTTTGTGACACACCTTTGGGGTCGATATGCCCTCCCCCTAACCCCGGGATATATTTCCCTTTAAGGGGGTTTTTGTTTCCAAAAATTTTGGGGTATTTTTTTGGGGGCGTTTATTAAGTTTTGGAACCTTTAGGGTGTCCGCAAACCCGAAAAGGCCCCTAAAAAAAAAGGGGAAAGAAAAAGAGAAATCCAAGGGCCAAATAGGGCTCCCCCTAATTTTTGGGGCTTGGGGTTTTAGCCAAATAATGCCCCTAGGGCCACAAAAATTTTGGGGTATCTCTGAAAACGGCAAAAATCTGGGGAATCAATATTAAGTTTTCATTTTTCCCCCTCACATTTAAAAAATTTTTTCTTGTGAACAATGTTTAAAAATTTAAAATCTGCAAAAAAAAATGAAAAATTTTTAAAATTTTAAATTCCACTTTGCTTTTTAAATTTTGTGGGAAAAAACCCAAGGGTTAATAAACTTCCCCAAATTCGGTTTTGAAAAAAATTTAAGGGGTTTTAGTTTCTTAATGAGGGCATTTAAAGGGGGGATCTTTAAAAATTCAGGCCAATCAAAAAACACGTTAGAACGGGGGTGGTTCTCCTAAAAAATGTATATTGCAAATTTTGTTGAAAATTTTTAAAATTACTACTAAAATTTCCCAAGCCCCCTAAGCAAAAAAAAAAAAAAAATTTAAAAAAAAGTGCCGAAAATACAAACAGACATTTGGGGAGAAAGCCCGTTATAAAAATATTTTGAGTGGAATAACTATCTGTTTTACATGCAGAAAAATTTTTTTAAATTTAAAATTGGTAAATTTTTTTTAAATTTTTTTAAAGATTTTTTTGATATTTTTACAAATAAACAAAAATTTTTTTGGGCCAAAAAATTTTTTTTACTACTTAAAGCAAAAATGTGTCACGAGAAAACCCAAACCCCTGAATCAATGGATAGGTTTAAAGTGCAAAAAGTTAAATTTTCACATAAAGTGAACATGACCCGTTTCAAAAAAAGGGGTCTGTAGAGAGGGAAAAAGGGTTTCCCGGGGGTAAGGGGTTTTTAAATTTTGTTGGGGAAAAAAGCCATGTGGTTTTTAATCTAACAAGCAACAGGCCAGTCCATATAAAACCAACAGAGATGGTCAGTGAGAGTGTGATGCCCTCCCATTTTTTACAAAAATTGGTCATTTTAAAAGGGGAAATTAGAACCCAGGGTTGTCCCTTTATAGTTTGGGGGAAAAAATTTGGGTTCGATGAGGTTTTATTCTGTTTTTATTTAATTCATTTTTGTTCAGTTTTAATCTCAGGTTTGAATAATAATTTATAACTTGTTTTTCAAACAATGGCAACTGGAAAAAAAAGTCACCAGAGCTTTTAAGGGTCAATACCAAGGGTTTGCTGTGAAAGGGGAAAAAATGTTTTTTCATTTAGAAAATTTTTTGCCATCGTTTTCAAAATCAAACAATGCACAAAAATGTGAGATTAATCTTGACATTTTATTAACTTGTTTCCCTGCCAACATGCCGTCCTGCTACAAGTAATTGAAATGTCAGAACTTTTCAATCATTGCTGCCTAATAAAAAAAAATTTCCGGGGTTTTAATAACTCAAACAATTTCAATGAAATTTTCTGAGGGCCCTTTTCCCCCCTTGTGCAAACCCGACTTTTATTTTCTTAAGGTAAAAAGTCATCCGTGGAAGTGTAAGTGATTAAGGGAAGAAAGATATAAAGCATTAACAATTCAATAGTGAATTTGCCACTGAAATTGTAACCAGTGATGAGTGAGTAGTGCCTTTCAGTACATTTTCAATTTTAATGATAGGCATTTTATTTGTGCTGCCTGGAGTCTTTACTATATACTGTATCTGCAAATAGCAGGATTAGTAATAATCCAACAAATGCGATACTATGTATTGAAAAGACACTGACATGATACAGGTATTATTTGTTTAGGCTGAAAGGACACATAAAAGAGACAGGGGTGCAGCCTCTCATGTGTGCATAATTATCAGGCAACACTTCGGGCCACATGTATGTAAACTGTTTAAGTCTAAAATTCACTTTGTTGTCTATAGCAACCAATCAGAGTGCCCCTTTCATTTCATATAGTGCTCTGGAAAAGTGAGAGGGCGTTCTGATTGGTGGCTATGGGCAATTTTAGACTTAAACAGTTTACAAACATGTGGCCCGATTCGTGTGCAGAATAATTTTACAAATAATGAACAATGAACATTTTCACATCTCACTTGTTAATTTTCATCTGTTAAAGTAAGAATAATAAAATCTTCAAATAATCATTTCTGACAATAAAAAAAAAATTAGAGACCAATATAGCCACTCTTCTTTTCAATAAGATGGACTAACAGGTTGTCAATAGGATTTAGGACAGATGAGGAAGGGGTCCATGTCATTAGCCACTTTAAAGCCTTTACTGGCTAGTCACACAGTGGAGTGCTTTCATGCATTGTCCTGCACAAAAATCATGGGGCCACATGTATGAAACGGTTTTGGTGTAAAACTCACTTTGGCTGCCCCATTTTGGCTTTAGCACTCCGCCCACCTGCACAGGCTTTTAAATCAATGCAGAGTACTTTGTAGCTGGAATCTACATTCCCTGAAATGTGGAGGTCTGAACAGGCACCAAGAGAGGTTAAAAATAGCATAGGTTCCCACCTGTATTGAGGTCGCCTTGTTGATTGGCGGTGGGCTTATTACAGTTTTGATCAAAAATGTACGCTAAGAACCTCAAATTTTCATGTATTCAAAGTAGCAGAAATGCTTTTCCAATAGTTCATAGTTGCCTTTTGATTGCTTTTTAGTGCTAGTAGAGTGCTGCTGATATTGGATTGTGCTTTCATCTTTAACAGCTTGCCAACTTTACACATCTACCATGCTATTGAGGAAATATGTATGCTGCCAGGAAACAGAGCAAATGTAGCCCATGCTCAGCTACGTCTGCTATATTAATCTCTATGGGGCTGCCAAGGCTGCATCACAGTATCTGTCAGGGTACACTTTTTCATGGTACCCTGACAGATACCTCAAACGTAACATAGCGTGAATCGAACCTAATGCTGTACGGATGTTCTGGAAAGTCCTAGCAGGGAGCGCAGCTTAACACTAATTGTGCAGCTTTGTGGGGGGAGAGCTGGCTAGCTGGGCTCTCCACTGAGGAGACATGGATGGTTTATTACTGCCTCTGCCTTCTCGATTGCTGTGTATACAGCTGCTCCCTGCTTCCCAGCCCAGTTACAGCGAAAATCAGAAAAAAAGTGATTTAAAAATAACCTCCAAAGACGCACAATATGTAAAATATAATTAAAAAAACAGAAAATAATTGTTTTTTAAAAAATAGCCCAAACCACAACTTTAAGTCCTGTCTCCGACAATACTAAAACTTTCTATCACCTACATATAAATGTCCATGATGGAAAGGGACACAATTACAAAACTTATTTTATCACCACTTTTGAAAATGACATAAAAATAAAACATCTCAGAAGAAAGGCACAATAAATGTGAAAAAAACCAAGAAAGAAAAGCTTACAGAGTTCAAATGTTTTTTCAGCATGTTCTAAGGAAAAGGAAAATGTGCCTGGCTAGGAAGGGGGGTAGATGGCCTGGTCAGGAACTAGTTATTAATACCAGCCCATAGCAGTACCCCACCTCCACCTTGTTGGAGTTGAAATGGAGATTTGTGTCTGTTACTGTCTAGCCCTTTTCAAAAATTGGTCCATGTAGAATCTTCTTATTGTCATTTTTCATAAGCCTTGAAAAATCTGTCTGTTTGCATACCTAAATCCTTTAGTATAGTAGCTATGAACTAATCTTTGTGTTCTACACCAAAAAAACTGCGCCAGATGGGCCATCCCCCCCTTTGTGTGATTGGCTAACTGTATTTAGTTTACCTGTAGGAATTGCCCCTGGGGGGTTCAAAACCACTGTGCTGTGATTGGCTCCCTTTCAGTCTGTTTATTCTTCTGAGTGTGGAAAATAAAAGTGAAACTAACTGCCGTGATGGTTTTGTTGTATAAAAAAGTGTTGACCCCCCCATGCTTTCCCCATGATAGTTATGTAAAGGATATTGGCAGTTACTTAGTCTCTAGCTGCTAGATTTAATGTCCTCCCCTATAAAAATCCTCTAAAATTGTTCCTCCCCTCCTGCCTGATAACGAGGGGGGGGGGGATAGTGTTTTTACTTTTTTTCATTATTTCAGACTCATGATAATTTTTACAGCAATACGGGTGTTTGGTTCAGGAGCTTGTGGAGGGAGGTAACCCAGTCTCCAGGATGGGAAATGATACTTTGGAGGTTGCGGGGAGTTGGGTTTAAAACATCCTCCCCCTTTCCACTGCTAACACAGAATATGATATCACCAGTCTTTCTGAGGGAATCACCCCTAGGGGAGGAAGGAAACGCCTATGAGAGGAGGCCGCTCTTGGTTTTGAAGTGTAAGAGACAGAAACAGCTCAAATCTGCGAAAGCTTGTGATGAGGAAACCCCTTTAAGTATTCTGAGTGCATCTGGGGCATTCTGCTATGTAAGGGGCCTTCTTTACATGCCTCAGTCAGCGAAGGGACTAGGTATCCTTCCTGTTTTTCAACTTGACCCTC
Source organism: Phyllomedusa bahiana (assembly GCA_025379985.1). NCBI lineage: Eukaryota > Metazoa > Chordata > Amphibia > Anura > Hylidae > Phyllomedusa > Phyllomedusa bahiana. The sequence continues at coordinate 95,042 of JAODAL010005908.1, read as the reverse complement.
CCTAGTTAAATTTGCATGTTGAAGCCAACAGAATGATCACTTAGTCACGTAGTGAACAGTTAAAACCAAGAATCAAGAAAATATCAAAACATAGCTAGAAAAATGAAAGAATCAAGTGCAACAGCTTTTAGAAGTCAAGAAGGTTGAAAAGTTTCAATTTTTAGTATTGTGTCACAAAATTTTTTTAGCAGTGCGCAAGGGAAAAGCAAATTTTGTCTGCAGAATGCATGACAGTGGCCTTGGAACACAGGTAGATAATTAGGTATGCTGGTCATCATGGCAATGTGGGGAAATGGAGAAGAATTCATAAACAGAGAGCTTGCAGATTTTAGGGAAAGGGAAAAGACTGAAAGGAGTTTTAGATTGGGAATCATTTTTTTAATAAGATATACACAGCTCAGTCATGTAATTATGAGCTTATATCCGGGGTAACTGTCCTGTACACACGGGCATCAGCTGGACGGGATGGGAGTGATTCAATAAGGTCCTACTAAGTTTTCCCAGCTATCGGGGCCTGTTGACTGCAGTCATACCCCAGTGTGGGGGTGTTTGTGGGAGGGTCCTGAGTAAACATATGATTAAAATGGCCCCCCCCCCCCCCGACAAACCTGTTTTCGAGAGGCTTAGTGAATAAATTTTTTTCTACCCGGGGTGGGAGGTGATGTTAATAACAATGTTCAGAGTTTCCAATTCATCAGAAATCAGGTTAATCAGTTGGGGAGTGCTGTACATTTGGCATCTGTGGAAAGTTTCTTAATAGTAAAGTTTAATCTGCAAGTCCAGAAAATCACTGCAAATTGCATCGATAAAAGTGTGATACAAGAAATGATGGACCCTTGTAGCTGACCAGCGTAATAACCTCATAGTATTATATTAGTGTTGTTGTCTTACTTTCTTTTATTTGATATAACATATATCCTATTTCATCACTGCATGATTACCACACTAATGCCCAATGCCATGTTGCAGATAATTAGGGTGTTTTGACACAGCAAAGTTTTGGTGCAGTTTTAACTGCACTCCAATTAAACTGCCTTTATTACCAGCAATTTTCTTTCAGTTGTCTAAATTGAAAGGTGCTTCAAGTAAGTAATCAATGACTGTGTTTGAAGTCTTGTGGATTACAAATACACTAATTGATTACTCACTTTCCAAACAGTTTAAATAAGTGAAAGAAGCTTGCTGGTAATAAAGGCAGTTTAATTGCACCAATACTGCGCTGTGTGATAGCACCCTTACTTTATCTGTAAAGCAATGAGGCCATATTGTGCAATAATATATGAGAGGGCTTTTTCAGGACAAAACACAACTTGAAGTGTCAAGGATTTGATTTGAAACACATGGCATGACCTCACAGTGTAGTCCTTAATGTGGATTGGGGATTTCAATCTACCTAGGAATTTGCACCAGGTTGGTTTGTGCGAGTGGAACTGTAGGCTACATTGCCTTCACTACCATGCCACAGTGAGTATCTAGGGGCTTCCCTCTGCCACAGCCCGTCTTGTTTATTCAGCATTTGTGTATTTATACTAGTCATTTTGAGAAGAATTATTTAAAATCTCCTTAAATACTGGTGGCCACTATGCCACTACCATGAACATGTAATAATCTAATACTGTTATCTCTGTGCTTCGATTAAGAGAATTGTCCCAGGCGCAGTAGGGCAATAACCGTTCCAGTTCAAGTTTATCTGTTTAAAGGGAACCTGTCACATAGATTATGCCCCTCTTGCTGAGGACAGCACAAGCTATTGACAGACATGCTGTTCCCAGCACTGTGTCCCTTATTCTGTAAGATGCTGTAGTTTTAGAGCATTAAATGCTAAAATCTTATTCATGAGCAGGCGTTAGCCCCACCCACTAAATGATAGCCCCGCCCACTGACAGTTATTCACATGTTTCTACCTATTTAAAGTAATAGGTTAATCAGTTGTGAGGTGGGTGGGGCTAGCCTCAGTTGGGCGGGGTATGAAAAAAACTGACTCTTTTCATGACTTTATTCTGGCTGAAAACTGCGGATCTGAGCATTAAATATTCGAAAACTACAGCATCTTACAGAATAAGGGACACAGCTCTGGAAACAGCAGTTCTGTCACTAGCTTGTGCTGTCCTCAGCCAGGGTGGGTTGAACCACCTCTCAGCAATCAAGACTGAAATGTCACCCCTGTGACATTGCCAGTGTTTGCCCAGTTAAATGTAATACTGCAAATGTTTGGCATTGACCTTGTTCACATTAGCACATAATGAATCAATTCAGGAAAAACGAAACTGCAATGACCACTAGATCAGGGGGTTAAAAGTTTTTTTAGTTATTTTATACATTTGTTGCTTTTATTTATTTATTTTTTTGCGAGGAGGACAATGGGAAACCCTTAATGGGCACAACTGTTGACCCCTATCCATAAATAATATTGTTATATTATATCTACATAGGTTTCATTCTATTTCTATGTTATAGTGAAAGAAACTTTGAAAAAAATGTTTGAGTTCTAAAGTTCATGGGTAAAGCCAGGAGAAATCCAATCAGCTACTATGGCAATCTGCCTGCAGCCTTCTCATCTGTTGAGCGTTGTGATGCTGGTGATGAAAACCAGACCAGTGTGGGTTTTGTCATATTAAAACTAGACTTATTGTGTGAAAGACAGGTGCTGCAGAACTTGCTTGGGCTTCTGGTCTTTGGGTTCTGACTCTTAAATGAAGCAGAGTGACTTACAAAGGCTAATTTGTTCATGTCTGGTGAACTGCATTAAGCTGTTGATGAAGGATTGGACGTACTTTGAACTGAAACGAATTAGTAATTAAGAAACTGATAGTGCCCCTGTTCCTTTATGCAGACATGAATTTGTGGAGAACTGTGAGACTCTTTGGATGTACTAGAAAATACATATTTAAAAAATATTGTAAATGTACATGTGTATGCATATATTCACTTACTGCATATACTTATTCTGCCAAATGGGTAATATTATCAGACAGTAACATTTTATCCTCACCCTTAAAATTACCCTCTGTTATAACACTGTTTTCCACCCAAATACAAATTTAACCTGCAAATATGTTAATCTAACTTTCAGCTATAATATAGTTTACATAGATTAGAATGGTTTTCCACAGTAGGAAACAATGAACGCAATATTACTTGGAGCTTAATAACAATTCTGATGGAGAAGGGGGTCATCTTTGTTCCTTTTTTTTTTTACATATAAGGCGACATCTATGAATTCAGCATCACCATTTTTTTTGCCGATAAAATTTACGTAGATAGACTTATGAACGGGCTATCCAAACTTGGCAAATTTCCGCAGAAAAATTTTTGATGCGCCAAAGTTTAGTGGAAACTGCCATAAAAAGCTTGGTGAGCGCCAATTTTGGAGTTTTTTATCGCCAATATTACAAACACTGACAAAAAGTTCCAGAAGTGCCAAACCCCATTTCTGCCATGTTTTATGCATGCTTTCTTAGTGCTCCTATAAATTATAGAAATATTCTGTATGCTTTTTTGAAGAAGTGGAATGTAATAGATATCAAAGATTTTATTTTAAAATAAAAGACTTTGGGTAAGAATACCATTACCAAATTAAGCTCGTACATATCATACACTGACCTGGGCACTTGTACTCCAAATGAATCCGTTAATTGCAGAAGCTAAAACATTGCCTGTCTAAATGACTGCCCAACATCCCTGTTAGAATTCTGATTTGCTCTAGTTGATTGTAAGGCTAGGTCTACACTGCATCGGACAAAGAAAGGCTGAAATTGACCGTTTTTTCCAATGCAGGAACGCGGTTTTTGTCACGTTTTGAACAAAAACCACGGTCGTTTCTTCTTTTTTTGCCGTCACCCATACAATTCAATTGTATGGGAAGACGCTAAAAAAACAAAAGTGCCGCCGTATTATACAACATACTGCTTTCCCAGTGAAGAGAAATGTATTTATTTTCTTTTTTTTGGTAAACCAAATATGTTTTAACTCAGGGAAGAAAAATCTGATGCAGTTTTAACCCAGAAGGCTGGGTCCCATAGCAAACTTTTGGATGGGGCCCCCTCCTCTCCTGCCAGGCCCACTCCCGACCATGTACCTCTTAATAATAGTCATGGAGTAACTAGATAATACAAGGAGAAAAAAAACTCACCATACATATCACCATCATACTGCTACCTCACAAATTCCACTATACCAAGACCAACATTACCACTAACACTACTATATAATGACCTGAGTATACCGCCAAAACATAACCACAAATCAACACCACATAGTGACTGAATAATACCTCTATATTATTACTGAATTAAGATCAGTATACAAAGGCCAAAATTACAGCCATACAGTAACCATATAGTGGTAGAGGCCATTGTACACAGGCTCTGCCATCAGTATATCTCCATACAGTGCATACAGACCATAGCTTAGAGGCACAGTGTCCTAGAGGGGTGAGGAGAAACAGAGAACTACCCCCTGGAGATTGTACTACAGCTATGGCCTGTACCCTTTAGAATCATATTACCAGGTAGGTAGGAAAGGGACTTCTGGTAGTTAGGTAGGAAGGGCCCCAGGTAGGTAGGCAATGTCCTCGGTATACAGGTATATGAACAAGGCCCCAGGTAGGTAGGCCCACGATAGTTAGGTATACCCCTAGGTAGGTAGGTTGGTAGGCCAAAGGTAGGTTGGTAGGCTCCAGGTAGATAGGTAGGTAGATTTGCACCAGGTAAGTAGGTAGGCCATAGGTAGGTACCTTTGCCCCAGGTAGATAGGTAGGTAGTAGTTAGGCCCAAGCCCAAAGTAGGTAGGTAGTAGATAGGCCCTAGGTAGGTAGGCCATAGGTAGGTAAGTAGGCCCCAGGTAGGAAGGCAGTAGATAGGCCCCAGGTAGGTAGGTGGTAGTGGGCCCCAGGAAGATAGGTGATAGATGGGACCCAGGTAGGTAGGTGATAGTGGGCTCCAGGTAAGTAGGTAATAGATAGGCCTCCAGGCAGGTAGGTAGGTAGGCAGTAGGTAGGCTCCAGCTAGGTAGATGATAGTGGGCCACAGGAAGGTAGATGATAGGTGGGCCACAGGCAGGTAGGTAGTAGTGGCTCCAGATAGGTAGGTGATAATGGGCTCCAGGTAGGTAGGTGCCTCAATGCACTAGGATTAGAAATGACTCCAATTCTAGTTGTTTAACCAGTTAAATGTCATGGTCAATAGTAACTGTGATATCAAGGCTGTTAGACAGAGGCCTCACTCTGACACTCAATTGCACTCTTCCCGAGACAAGGAGCAGAGCTGGGATAGTACAGAGCAGTTGACATGGCAGCTGGGGACCTTGCGAAGGCCCCCAGGTCTGCCACATTAGTATTTCTATTACATTTTGGCAGGATGGTAGGGTGTAATAGAGTAATGGTTATAGAAAAATACATTGCACTACAGAAGTATTAAAATATTTCTCCCATTTATCATAGAAACCCCCCCCCCATAAATGATATTGATGCTGCATACATCAAAACCACAACTAATAAAATACTACCTTATTTATCCTGCATAGTGATTGTCATAAATCAAATGCCATAGTCGCCGATTTTTGGTGACCTTCATCATTCCCCCCCAGAAAAATTTAATGAAAAGTAATTAAAAGTCATATGTACTTCCACAATCATATCAAGAAAAACTAGTTTTCCTAGCAACCATAAGCCCTCGCACAACTCATCCAATAAAAAAATAAATAATAATAATCTTTTTTTATATAGCGCCGACAAATTCCGCAGCACTTTACAATGTAGAGGGAATAATTACAGACAAAAGACAGACGTTACACAGTGAGAGCTACTTACAAATGAGACACAAGGTGTGAGGGCCCTGCTCGTGAGAGCTTACAATCTATGAGGGTGTCTGGGGGAGACAAGGGGGGAAAGAAGTGCTCGTTTACAATGGTCCAGTTTGTTTCATAAATATGGGGTGGTTTACATACAAATTGGGTGAACCTGCCACCCTGACAGTACATCTATATACAGATAAGTGCCTGTGAGTGCCCTAGTGTATGGAGTGACAGAAGCGTGTGTGATTAAAGGTGGGGGTTAGAAATTAGGGATTTTGGTAGGCTTGCCTAAGAAGTTTTATTTTCAGGACAGTCTTAAAACTGCGAAGGGTGGGGTTGTGCCTGATGCTGTGGAAGGATGTTCCAGAGAACGGGTGCAGCACGTGCAAAATCTTGAAGATGGGCATGGGAGGTTCGGATGATTGATGAGTGTAACCTGATATCAGCAGCAGAGCGGAGAGAGCGGGCAGGGTGGTAGACAGAGATGAGGGAGGAGATGTAGGGGGGGTGCAGCACTGTGCAGAGCCTTATGTGTGAGAGTGATGAGTTTATGTTGTATTCTGTACTGGATGGGCAACCAGTGCAGCGAGTGACACAGGGAAGAGGCATCAGTATAGCGGCTGGAGAGAAAGACAAGCCTGGCTGCTGCATTCTGGACAGATTGGAGAGGGGAGAGTTTCCCACAGAGGGAGACCAATAAGCAAGGAGTTACAGTAGTCAAGATGAGAAAAGAAAAAGAGCAACAAAGAGTTTGGTTGTTTCCACAGTGAGAAAATGGATGGATTCTGGAGATGTTCTTGAGGTGCAGGTGACAGGAGCGGGCAAGGGATTGGATATAGGGGGTGAAGGTCAGATCAAAAATCTAATATAACCCCCAGAACAGCGGGCTGCTGCCTAGGAGTTATGGTGGTTGCCACACACTGAGAGAGAAAATAGCAGGAGGGTTGGTTAGTAGATGGTGTGGATGACTAGAAGTTCAGTTTTAGTGAGGTTTTAGTTGGAGATAGAGAGAGGGACATGATGCAAAGACAGCGGACAGGACAGGGCAAATGGTGTTTTGTATCAGGGCAGGAGTTTAGGTCTCGGGAGGAGGTGTATAATTGGGTGTCATCAGTGTTGAGATGGTAAATGGAAGCCAAATCTACTGATGGTTTGGCCAATGGGGGCTTTTATAGATTGAAAAGATGAGAGGACCAAGAACTGACTCCTGAGGGACCCCAACAGCAAGAGGGAGAGGAGAAGAAGTAGAACCTGCAAATGAGATACTGAAAAAGCGGTCAGAGAGGTAGGAAGAGAACCAAGAGAGAGCGGTGTCCTGGATGCCAATAGCACGGAGCATGCTGAGGGTTGTATGTTATGGTGACACAAAGCAACTTGTTTAAAAGTTTTTTTTATTTTTTTAAAGTAATCAAAAATAAAAACTATATAAAATGGATCTAGATTTACTGAACTGCAAAATAAGTAATTTATAAAGCAAAAATCCAAAAAACAATGGTGGTTTTGTATTTTTATTTTACATTCCATCGCAGTTAATAATTGTAAAGAATTTTTCAACATATTAGTTGGTATTCTACATGAAATGGCATCTAAAAATACATTACTTGTCCTGCAAAAAAGCCCTCATACAGCTATTTTGATAGAAAAGGAAAAAAATGGAAGGCAAGTAGCTAAAAACAAAATTGCTGTTCAAAAGGAGGCTTAAATCATTCCATGGATATAACAGGGGGTGTCCAAGTCCTTTTATGTCCAAGTATTTTATTTATTAGCAAAATTTGGGGCTGTGAGGAGCAAGCTACACTGAATACAGTTTCCAGTAGAGCAATGTAGATAATCTCCCTAATTCAGAACCAGAGGAGCATAATCGGATAAAGAATGGAACAGTCTGCTGTGTTCAGGACCTGGGGAAGTGCTTGATTGCCTATTAAAGCCAGATCTGTCCTACAAAATGGGTCATATAAAGCTGAAAAACCCAAATGAGCTTGAGCATACGGGTGCAGATGATGTGAGGCTTGCTTCCAGGTTCTGAAGCAAAGTTGTTGAGGGTATCTGTAGACTTGTTCAAGATGCAGTAGATCTGTCATGATAGTTATCGTCATGTTGAATTAAAACCCTCCAGCCATATTGTTGGGATTGCATATCAGGTGCTCGTAAATTGTATGACTGGGTAGAGCACGGACCTCTGGAAGGGGGAGGCATGTAAAAGCTGACCCTTTGCCAAAATGAGATTTTTATTTCTGATTTTCTGCTACAAAATGGTCTTTCTGGATAAGTCTACTAAGTGGCTCAGTGGGATTCAGGCTTTGGCAGCCAGGATGTTGTGTCTAACTATTCTGTCCTTTGAAATGTTAATCATCACATGCTTTTTCCAACTTGCATTAATTCCTCCACAGAAGAAGCAGATGGGCATAGAGAGCTGTGCTCTATGGGCTTAGGATGTTGTCTAGGTATCCAGGACTGACTCGAGAACCAGTATTGATTTGTACACAAATTGCAGTCCTAAAATGATTTTTTTTTTAAGTTTTATGGACTGTAAAGCTCTTTTTGTGTATAAAAACAACGTTTCCTGTGGTCAATACTGGCACAATACCACCTACTGCACTGTTTTGTTAATCAGTGTACCTTGTAGTTGATATAAATGAGCCAAGTCTTGTAAAATGGAAGAATTGTTCCTCTATCTATTCATGTAATATGCCAGGTAATACCGAAGGCTTTGCCAGTCACAATTTGGCAGGAAGCAAACACACTCAATCATTTATCAATACTACCTAGCTGCTTTCCTGCTTTAGCATGGAGTTCTGCTTCACTGAACTAGAAAACATTGTTGTAGAGATTGCAAGATACTGCCAGAAAATAGCAATATTTATTGTGATCTTAAAAGAAAAGTACATGACCACTTGTTATGGTGCTCATTCCAGCTGTTATAATTCTCTTTGTCCTACCAGATAAACATCAAAAGTGACCTGTCATAAGCTTGAGTTTCAGATGGACCTAATGTCTAACAGTGTTATGACTACGATTTGTGGAGGGCCTTAAAGAGGTTTCCTCACTACAATGATTAGCTTTAAACATATAGGTAAAGGTAAATGAAGACTATTACCAGATACATTGCTGTTCTGATTTTGCTTCATTTCAAAGCTACAGCAGTTCTTATCTCCTGTTTATTTACACAAACTTCCCTATGCTACAGACCATATCTCTCTGCTCTCAATGCTCTAGCTGCCTTGTCTAACCATGGATATGTCACTCCCTGCTGTGTGTTATCTAGCACAGGAGTTTGTTTATCTATGTTACTGATAAATTTTGACCCTTTATAGCTCTGTAGCTTTCTGCACTACTGTTTACACCCTTCTGTTAGCAATGTTCCTCCAACAGGCTCAGCAAGGAATAGCAGTGTTGATATGCCACTGATTAGCGCCTCCCACAGCCTAACCAGGAAGTGAGAGAGTAAATCTGGCTGGGTAGAACAGGCTCTGTGAAACATCATGGTGATGTTCAGGAATTTTTTTTCATATGTGTCAATTCATGCTTCAACATAATTTTTTATGTGTCATTTATGTGGCTGTATGAGACTTGATTCGTATGGGAGAAGTTGTAATATTTGGTGCTGTTTGGGGGTATATATAAATAAAATTTATATGATGATTTTTTTGCATGAAAGATTTTCATGATTGCTTTTTGCTCTTTTATAATTTATTATACTGTTAAAAAGAACCTATCAAATGGGTTATGCCCCCCTCGCTGAGGACAGCACAAGGTAGTGTCAGACATGCTGTTTCCAGCGCTGTGTCCCTTATTCTGTAGGATGCAGCAATTTCAGAGCATTTAATTATCAAATCATTTTTCAACCTGCTCAGCCAGAGATGAGTCCAGCTTATTCATGAGCAGACGTTAGACCCGCCTACACATATCTAGTCCCGCCCACTCATGACTGATTCAACGTCTTACTGTGAATAGGTAGAAACCTGTGCATTTGCAGCAGGTGGGTGAAGCTAGATGCTGGTAGGCGCGGCTAACACCTGCTCATGAATAAGCTGGACTCTTCTCTGGCAGAACAGGCTGCAAACTACTAGATTTGAGCATTAAATGCTCTAAAACTGCTGCATCTTACAGAATAAGGGACGCAGCGCTGGAAACAGCAGGTCTGACACTGGCTTGTTCTGTCCTCAGTAAGAGTGGCATAACCTATGTTACAGGTTCCTTTTAATGCATCATACTAAAAGACCTGATTAATTCTTCAGATTATTAGGGTTGTGTTTATTTCGGTTTTCATTAAATATGCTGTGGGGCAGATTTATCAATACTGTGTAAACTTAGACTATTTTAGGCTACTAATTGCGGCAAAAGAAGCCACGGCCCTTACAGAGGTCACGCCCCTTTTGACAGACGAGGCACAGTACTATCAAGAAACTGTCTAAAACACATATTAAATGAAGTGTAAAGCAGGTACGACAAAAATTTTAGCGCAAATCATGATGGAAGTTTGACACAACTGCCTTAATAAATGTGCCACATTATACTCAACAATATATATTATATACAAAATGGTAGTGTTTGTTGCCATTTTTTTCTGACTTTTTAAAATGTTTTCTTTTATTAAAGGGGTGTTCACATGTCACATATCAATAAGATATGCTATCAATCACCTCTGTGACCCACACCTACCTTGGGAACAGGCCCCCAAAAGTCTCTGTCCAGAATGGAGAGTTGGTCGCACTGTGTTGTGCACTACTCTCCATTCTTTTCTGTGGGAGTCCTGCTTTTGGCTGTTTAGGAACTCCTATAGAATAGAATGGAGAGTAGTGTGCAAGCACTTGGAAAGTAAAAGGGATATTTAGCCAAGCCAGCATCACTCATCTGTATACAGCCGTTTCTGGGTGTTTGACCCTTGTCAGTACTGAGCAGAGCAATGCTGGCTTGTCTGAGTGGGAGGCAATGAGTGGCTCAGAAAGGGAAGATCTCTCCTTAGGGAGAGCGCCATATACGCGTGTCGAGATTCGAAATTGCTTTTTGCACTCCACAAAGCATCTGCATATCACAAGGCATTATGGGAAAGGAGCTGAGAAGCTCAAGCGCCCTCTGTTGGATGTAACAAATCCTCAGTTTGCTTTTGACCCACGGGGTCTTTGGAAAGCAAAAGGGATATTTAAACAGCCAGGGCTCCATGGATAATAATTTGCCACAGTTTGGGTCATTGTCAACAGGAAAGAAAAGGGGGGACTGGGAATATTTTTTTACGTCTGTTGTAGCACAGGTTGGGGTTGACTAGAAATCCTTTGTAGAATCTCCAGCTGTGGGTTATAGGTGACAACTTAAGGCACTCGGGTTTCATTCTGGCTCTCTTTGCATGTGAACAGCCTGGCCTTGTTGTTGGCTACCACTTTGCCTATTCGCTTGTCTTTCACTTTTGGGACAACAAAAGAAATATTCTTAGACCCCCTCTCCTTTTCTTTCGGCAACAACCTAATCTTGGATGAATTATTGTCCTAAGTGCCTTGAAGGCCCCAACACAAAATGGCGCTTCACCCTGACTGCAAAACATGTTCAAGACCTGCAGGCACATCCACACCATGTGTATAATATTATGAATGATGAAGAGCGCTAGTACTTACCATCAAACATACTCAGTTAGCCTCTAAAATATATCGCCGGATTTCTTTGCATTAATAATTTATTGTGTAAAATTTTTATCAAAAATGTCTAACTGGAAAACTAACTTTGTTTCCTCTAGCAAACAAGTTTTAATTTATTTCATCTGATACAGAAAAATGAGAGTTGACCTCTGATTGATTGCTATGGGAAACAGTCTTTCTGTTAGACAGTTTTGATAAAAGAGGCATGTAATGTATTAGATGCTCTAACAACAGGCTTATTGTATGCTGTGTGCACAATTATTAGGCAAGTTGTATGTTTGATGATTCATTTTTATAATTGAACAACTACAGTGCAGTTGGTCCATTCAAAATGTTAATAAACCTTAAACCTAAGTATGTAAGAAAGTAAAAGTGAGGTTTTGGCTTTCTTAGGAGAATATCAATGTGTGCAAAATTATTGGGCAACTATTGGTGTGCAGAATTAATATGTAAATAAATAAAAAATTTGCATCCCACTTTATTTTCATTTGTTATAGCGAGAATAATAAAACACACACAAAAAAGGGGACGTTACTTACTTAAAAAACAACACCATTGTGGGCCCTGTTCACAGCTCAATAGCTGGGCTAAACTGAGCCCAGGAGCAGGCATCTAGCCTTATATGCTCCTGGGAAAACATGACAGGTGCATCTGATTGCTGAATAACAACTCATAGATCCCACTGCTAAGGGAACAATTAAATGATACAGACTGCACATTAGCTCGGTACCAGTTCACACCAGCATGCAGAAAAAAACACAGTATAATGCATGGAGATATGCAAAAATGCAAAAATACCCATTAAACAACCACTCACACATCCTCAGGACATGAGGGGGGTGGCTGCCGGCATTACAATTGCATATAGATAAAGCAATACATAAGGGTGCAAAATGTGTGGTGCACCATGCTGGCTTACAGCCTCTGAGTGCTGCCCATACTAATCGATTAGGCGGGCTGCCCAGCACCTCGGGATATGCCACAACAAAAATTTTTTAAATAGTAGTCACCCTTAGCTCCCCAGCACTGTTGGCCAGATAAAAACTCATACTGGAAAAGCATTAAATATGAGGTATTATTTGGTACCGGGGCCCCAAATACGTAAGCTCGCAACAGGCGTCAACGGTCCTCATATCTTGAGAGTCCCTACACTGACAATTTACAAAAAAAAAACACGCACAAAAAAGGGGACATTACTTACTTAATAGTCCAGCTAGTGAGCTGTGAACAGGGCCCACAATGGTATTGTTTTTTAAGCGAGAATAATAAACAAACAACTCAAAATTTACAAATAAATATAGCCAAAAAATATCAGTGACCAACATAGTCACCCATCTGTTCAACAGTCATACGTCTTCCATCCTTGGAGCCTGTCAACTTCCTAATCTATTGAGGATCAAGTTTTTGTGCAGCAGCAGTTACAGCCTCCCAGACACTGTTCAGAGAGGTGTTTTCATTCACTGTAAATCTCTTATTTAAGAGCAAGTTATCAATGTAATTAAGGGCATTTAAGGCAAGGGGCCCTGTCATTATTCTATCACCTTTAAGGTCTTTACTGACTAGCCATGCGGTAGAGTACTTCTATGCATATGATGGAGCATTGAACAAGCATAAAAGTCATGGTTTCCATGAAAGATGCAGACTTTTTCCTGTAACACTGCTTGAAGAAATAGTCTTCTAAAAACTGGAAGTAAGTTTGGGAGTCTATTTTAAAACCATCTTGAACCTGAAAAGGTCCAAATGGCTCATCTTTAATAATATCAGCCAATAACAGTACTCCACTTCCACCTTGTTGGCATCTGAGCCGAAGTGGAAGTCTGTGCCTATTGCTGATCCTATTACTCATCTCCTTAGTCCATAAAACCTTGAAAATTTTGTCTTAAGATATTTCTTGGCCCACTCTTCACATTTCAACTTATGTGTCTTGTTGGATTTCAGCCTTCCTTACCTTGGCTCTGTCTCTGAGCACTGAACACCTTCTACTTCTGGGCACTTCAGGGAGGTTGCAGCTCTGGAATATGACAGCACTGGAGAATGATGGATTCCTTTCCGCTTTATGTTTGATTTGTCTCAAATCTTTGGCAGTTGGCAGTCTTTTTTTTCAACTTCAATTTTATGGTTCTGTGATTACCTTCAAATAACTTTGCAGTTTCAAAAGTGCTGTATCCCTCTGATAGATTTTTAATAATTTAATACTTTTTAGAGTCAGTGAAATCCTTTCTTGGCCCTGCCTAATAATTCTGCATACCTTAATATGGGGTGTTGATCTCCTTACGACCCTCCCTCATTACACAAATGCACATTACCTGATATACTTCATCCATAAAACATTAAAGTTTATACAGTTTAGAATTGGAAAATATGCATAAAACTAATGGAATGGTCGTAGTACTTGCCTAATAATTGTTCACACAGTGTGTAGACAGCTGTGGAGTCTATTCTAGGTGCCTATGGCTGATGCACAATGGTTCCCTAGTCCCTTATTGCATCATCAAGAAAGTCAGGAGCCCCCTTCAATCATTCCACTATATGTCCTGATGGTGAAACTCAATGGGTTAAAGTAAAGCCTCTTAATGGCCTCTATAAAAAAGTATACAGGTAGTTACTAAATACTATATGTGTTAGGCTATGTTCACACGGCTTACTGCGGGACGTAATTACGCCCCGCAATTACGCCGTGTGGACGGGGGCGGGGCGGGAGCGGGGGAGTGAGCGGGGGGCCGACACTTCGCCGGCCCATTGACTTGCATTACCAGCAGCGCGTATACGCCGCTGGTAATTCACATGTCACTTATCTCCCCGCCCGGCAGATTCGCCGAGCAGGGAGAGGAGACGTAATCCATAGTTCTCTATGAGAACTGTGGATTACCGTAATGAATGGGCCGTTTCAGCCCATAATTTGCGCACTCCGGCGCGTAATTACGGACCGAAATGCGGCCCATTTTAAGATGTGTGAACATGGCCTTATGTTCCCAGTACCAGAATAAACTGAACCCAGATTATTAGAGTGTTTTGTGGTGATCTGAGTTCAGATCAGTATATTCAAGAGTGATTTGAGTTTTGCTGCCCTAATGCAGATGTTAAAATGCAGCCTTATTACAGACTGAAGCCAGCCTAAATGGGAGATCCTAAATATTTTGACAGTGAAATACTTAAAGCAGCTATTGCATTTTTTACGCCGAATTAATGCGACTTCACTCATGGTATTTTTTATGGAATGAAAAAAACAAGTTTGTTATATTTTATCATTTTATTGTATATATTTCTGTTACATGACTCAAAAATTTGTTTTATTTTGAATAGTAAGAAAACACAGTTCCCCACTGAATGTCAAACTAATATATTTTTCTCATCTGCCAAAGGTCCCTAAGTTGTGTAAAAATGATAGAGCCAGAAACTAGCATGGATGCGCAATGCAAAGTCAGCTTTATAGGAAAATATTTCATATGCTTTGCACAGAATAGAGATTTTTACATAGTTTTGTTATTTCACAGTGATTGAAAGTCAATGTGGCACATGTATGTTTTGTTGCAGAATTTATATAATGTGAACAACATTTTCTAAATTGTTTTTAAATTTGGTTTATGTTTTTGAAGCAAGCTCAAGTGAAATCCGGAAACTCACACAAATGTCCTAGGTGTAAATGCATAGCCGGTCTAACCTGGCACAGGCTGTCTGGGTTGACAGCAAAAAAATGAAGCTTTTGTAATAATCATTATGGGGAAACAGATCCTTAAATGAGTTTTAAATGAGTCATGTGCTGCAAAGTCATTACATCAGAACCAAAACAAATTGGCGGCATTTCTGTTTATTCATATGGCTGAATTCCCTCAGTTTATGCATATTTTTCACTTTTTGTTGTCATTAAATTTATTCTTCACGTTCTAAGCTATATCTTAATGCAATGCACCATGGCAGCATAACGCAATAGAATTTTAAAAAAATTGAGGATCCACACTTCCAGTTTGGGGAGCAAGGGAGAGAAGGAATTTAGTGGTGCATATGCCCATACACCACTGTGCCATCAATTTTATTGTTAAATCACTACCGGACCCATTCCATTGTCTAAGGTCTTATGTAATAGTGCAGCTAAAACTGTACTAGAGGTTGAATGACATTATACCTTTGTGGAAGGAATAACAAGTTGATTGCTTTCTACAATCTTGCGCTGCCATGTGGGTTCTCTGATTTATGACACTTTTATCCATACATTTTATTATTGCTATTTACACTGCTGTTTCAGTTTCCTTTCAGTAGGGGGTGGATTGCTATACATTCTAGTTATACTCCAAGGCCTTGTATAACACACGAACACAGTTGTACACGAACACCTAGTATGGAGCTGCTCAGACTCCATGTATGAAGATATTTTCCCTAGAAGCAATTGACAGTGCATCAGAAAACTATATAGAATTAGTTTTTTTTGCAAAAAGTCACTGTGCTGTGAAGTTTTCATTGCTGTTTGGTGTTATCAAGTGGATAGTGCTTTTCTAACTCTCCATAGAGAATACGGAAACCTGAAAAAGACATTAAACCTTTATAAGTCAATGGGATGTAATATGATTTTTTTGGGATCCACAACAGATTTGTCCAAGCTGACATTGGCCCATTAACAGTTACAACCATGACTTTTGGTGAATAGAGCTATTGACATACATATTTTATTTTCATTTATGCATCTGAAAAAGTGACACCACCTTGTACTTCTTCTCACCATACTAAAACTTCCATAATGCTACATCTCAGATCCCATCTCAGATACTGTTTTTTAACTCCTTAATGAGCACCCACAGTCTTTTGATGGCGGGCATTTCAGGTCGTTCGTCTTCAGCGACATCTTTTGACGTTGCTGCAGACATCGGAGTTTGCGGCCCCCTGATACTACACAGCCCTGATCCCAGCGCAGCTCCTGCGAGCATCGGAGAGCGGGGCAAACCTCCGCTCCCTGGTGCCAACCCTCTGATTGCAGCGGATCGTCACTGCAGCGCAATCAAAGGGTTTCCCTGCTCTGTTGGGTGATCAGAACGCCTGGTGACCCTACAGAGCCCGGGAAACGGCTGCACAGTCAGCCCTGGGGACCTAGATTAGCTCCAGGGCTGTCTGTGTATCAAGGCAGTGACCAGGGCAGACTATGAGCTGTCCTGATCACTGCCTGTGTCAGACTGACACAGATAATAATGTATTAGCATATATGAATATGCTAATACATAACCAAGTGTAAAAAAAACCCCAAAAAACAAAAAAAGTAACACAGTTCTCCCTTCATGGGATTTAAAAAAGGTAAAAAAAAACATAAAAAGTTTAAAAAAAATAAAAAAATAATAAAATAAAAATAAATATATAAAAAATAATTGTGCATACATTACACACACAAAAAAGCATACACATATTAGGTATCCACATGACTGTAATAACCTGTAGAATTAATCTAACAAGTTATTAAGTGTGAAATGTGAATGGTGTAAAAAAAAATGTACGAATTAAAAAAAAAAAATTAAAAACAATTCTGCAATTATTTATAAGTGATCTTAAACTATTCCCCCATAAAGTACAACTAGTCTCGAATAAAATGAGGCCTCATACAACTGCATCATTGAACAAATAAATAAGTTACAACTGTTGAAACGCAAGGAGGCAAAAACTAAAAAAAATTTCTGGTCATTAACTACTTTTCAGGCCTGGGGCTTAAGGGGTTAAGTTTGTTTTAAGGAAAATATAAAGTTCCATAAGTGACTTTTGTGATTTCTGTTGATGTATTCATTAGTTAATAACCATTCCATGTCCTGTTTGTACTATGAATCCTAGAAGCACTTTGACTTTAAGATTTCTACTAAGAAGGACTGTTATCATTAGGAAACAGATACTTGCACATTTTCAAAGAGTATTCTTGGGAAAATCAGAGGCATTTTTAATTAGAACAGGATTGCTGAAATGTTATCCAAGGAAATGGCAAATCCGTTAGATAAACAAAGTCGGACGAACAAAGGATACAATGGTCAACTTGTCTGAAATAATTTTATACATTTTTTCGGAAGAAAAAGCTGAAAACAATGGTGGTCATTTCATGCAGCTAGAAAGTAATAGTTCATCATTACAGGCTATGCAATTTCACATAATTAGAATGTCATTGTTTTTCTCTACTTATTGCAGTTCTGTAGTTGTCTTTTACAGTTCTTTCAGGTTAAGATCTTCAGCATTCTCTAGATTTTCATCTTTTTTAGAAGATAAAGAGATCGTTTTCTAGAATAACCAGGCATGTGTAGTGGTGCTGGAAGCGTTATTTTATTGTAGACTAAAGCTTATTTCACAAAACAAGCTGTACTCCATAATAATGAAATAGATAATCATGAAACGTCAATGGCAAAATCATTAAAGACATACTGCTATTTACAAAGGTTACACATTGCCGACCAGTAGGTCCCAAGTCAGACTGATCTTTCCACAAATTGTAATAAGTTCTACAAGAGGTGATACAGTTACTTACATAATGATAGTACAATTCCTTCAACATGTGTCATACAGCCTGAGAAGAACTGCTTTATCAAATGTCTCAGATTGTCATATTTTGTTTTCCAAAAGTGTCTTGTCACTTTTTAAAGTCAGAGCACTGGAGTGTATTATGTGTAGAGAGGTTTTACCTACGATATATGATAGCATGTAATATTAGACAATAAATATGAGTCTGGAACAACAGACAGTTTGAAGCCATGTTCACACTACCATACTTTAATTTTTGTTACTGATGCTGCTGTTTCAGTTTATTGTCATTAGGTAGTGGGGCCCCTTCTCATTTTGCTATGGGGCCCTATGAATTCTAGTTATGCCTCTGCACACTACCTGTCACGGATGCCCCTGTGACCCTCACCCCAGGTCGCAGGCGCATCCGTGCCCCGCTAGCAAGCGGCGCCGTGACCCGCATGTCGGGTCGCGGGCGCCCTCACTCCGCTGCCCAGTCCCCGGATTATTCACCTAGTCGCGCTCCTGCCGATGCCTCTGTCTCGCGGCGCGTGCGCTCCCTAGAGAGCACAGATGCACGCGCCGTGAGACAGAAGCATCAGCAGGAGCACGACCTGTGTTAAATTTAAAGGGCCAGTGCACCAGTAATTTCCTATTGCCGGTCGCTGCCCCTATCTAAGCCTGCCACTTCCTGATCCCTGTGCTGGATCTTTAGTGCCTTACCACCTACTGAGAAAGCATTTCCTAGTGTCCTATGAGTAAAAGGAATCTGCTTTGCTGTCCCCAAAATGCGTCAGTTTGAGGGTCATCTACACGGGCTGCTTGTCTACTATATGTGCCTATGCACCATGCATATATTTTTTATGAATATTTAAGTAAATTTTTTTGTTTTTAACTGCTATATTTTAGAATTGCTGGATCGTTTTTCGTTTCATTTCCTAGTGTTCTGTCTGATATACCGTGTACCATACCCTTTTGCTGCCATCCCTCGACCACGAACCAAAGCCGCCTGTCCCGACCTTCCTGCCTGTCCCCGACTTCGAGTTTGTCTACGGTTTTGTACCATGCTACACCTCGGCTGCCGCCACAAGCGAGTCACTTCAGGGGTAGCGAACTGGTAGACTCCCGCCGCAGCAAGTCCATCCCGCTTTGCGGCGAGCTCTGGTGAATACCAGGACCTACTTTGATTCCGCTCCCTGGCGTGGCTTATACCATCGCTTGCGGTAGTCCAAAGAATCCACTACTGCTGACCGTTACACTACCATATCTTTTTTACACTGGACCCTGTAACTTTTCTGGTTTAGAATAGGTTGGACAGTTGACAGATTTTTTAGGTTAATTGCCCAGTCCATGTTCCCACGGATAGCCATTCAAACTGTGACAATACAACTGAGGAGTAATCATGAACCACACAAAAGGGATACAAAAACCATTCTGCACAAAATGCTACATTTCACGAAGGCAAATGCTGTTTTGTTTGTCTGCAATGTAGTCAAACATGCCAATAATGTAAGTTCCAATGCTGGAGAAATACAGGTATTCAACATGTATGTCCCTGCCAGAGACAAACAGTAATGAGATGCAGTAAGACAGCTAATGCTATGCTGTATACAAACTCTTGAAAAAATACAAAATTTGTACACATAGAAAATGTTAACTTAACTTATTTACTTTACAACAAATATACAAATGACATTAAAGTATAGTCACTTAAGGCCACATGTATGAAAACTGTCTAAAATTCACTTTGTTACCCATAGCAACCAATCATAGCTCCCCTCTCAATCTTCCAGAGCACTATATGAATTGAAAGGGGCGCGCTGTTTGGTTGCTATGGGAAACAAAGTGAAATTTAGACCTAGACAGTTTTCATACATGTGGCCCATTAGGGCGACATGGATGAACGGGGCTGTGCCAGTTATCTGGCATCAAAAAGCTTCAGTAGACCTGTTCTATAGATGTATGAACAGTCGCACTCCAAACTTTGGCGCAATAAGTGCCTGCACAACACTTTTTAATGCGCCAAAGATTAGGGGCGTTCTGAGTGCATGTCTCACCACATTTATAGTATTGCACATATTTATGATTCTTTGATGCCAAACCTAGGCGCAGAACAGTTAGAGCAGCCAGACCAGTTTAAAGGTGGTCTGCCTGAGTCAGACTTGTCGTATTGGCACTACAGTGCGTCTGTATGTATGACCTGCAGAAGAACAGGTTCATACATTCTGGCACATTCTACACTACTGTAAAGCTATTTAGGACTGGCCTGTCTGTGCCAATGTTCTTACATGTCGCCCTTAGTATTGAATAAAAAAATATAAAATCATCAACAAAAAATCCTAGTACTTTGTTGCTGCTTTTTGGGCTTTTTGATGGTCTGAATTTTTTAGTGTATGAATTTAAACAATGATAACAATATACAGGATTGGTTCTTGTGATGGATCATTTTTCTTAAACTTCCACACTTAACTTTTAGTGGGTTTGTGAACCTGACTATTTGTTGGACTTCTTATTCCTTTCCAGAAGAAAAGGTTTAGTACTGTTTGATTTGTAGCAAAACATCCTGCAAAAATTACTTTATCATCACCAAACTTATTTTCTATCAATGTGATGAGAACAGTGTGCAGAATATTTGTGTCAACTGACTGTTAAAGTAATGATTGCCCTATCCTCTGGTACTTGATCTGTCATGTAATCTTACATGATAAATGAGTGAGGAAGTATTATTTGGTTTATAAAGTCATCTTTGTTTGAATGACACCAGACAGAGGTTGCATCGGCAACTTGGCCAAGTAGATTGGTGATTTATCACTGAATACTACTTTTATCCAACCAACCACATTTCATGATTGTTTCTCTTTAGCCCATTGTAACCTTGTTTTCTTCTAGGGAGGATTATTGTTTTGCTTTTCTATGTATAAACGCCACTTCATTCAGATAATTTCTCTCAGTTCTGTAATCAACATTGGCTTTTGTTTCTACCCTTGTATGTGTTGTTGGCTTTCATTTTCAAGGAATATTGCATTTATCATGCTTTGATGCTTTCTTTGGTATACCCATATGTTTTCCTTTCTCACTGGGAACAACCAGCATCTTTTGCCGTACTCTGTGTAAGATTTCCATCTTGAAGGAATTTTATAATCCTTTTCATTATTTCATACTATGTTTTCTTTCAGTAAGCTAAATCCTAAAACTTGGGCTGAAAGCACTTTTACTTTTTACTGCAGACTAATTTGCATATTAGACTTGTGCCAGTATTTGTTTCAGATATGCAATTAACAAGGTTATTTTCTATTTTTTCCATAATATCAAGTAATTTCATGTTTTATGCCTTTGCTTGGTTTGGAAAACATTTGCTATTAATTCAAATAATTAGCTTTTATTTGTTTAAAGTATGTTCCAAGTCAAAATGTTCAGCAATTAAACAAACTTTATTTTATGTCATATCTGTGATTTGTATATATGCTACAAATAAAAAGCTAGGTAACCTTCCCTATGTGTCGTGATTCCAAATTTTTTTGCTAAGCACTGCATTAAAATACTAATTCTCTGTTTTATTACAGAGCACTGACAATTCAAATGTGTCCATCATTACCCAGAACAAGAAATGCTTTGATAATGAAATTATTTGCTCTAAAAATCTTATCATTTCTGTGAGCGGCAGAGATATTTATTTTTCTGATACATCAGAGAAACAGGTGAATATATCTTTTTGTCTTTTCATGCATGTTTTCCATGTGTCTATGTCAAATATCCTACTCATGTTTGTACATTTCATATTCTTTGTTTAGAAGCAGTTTCGATTACAATATGGCCCTTATAGGTATCAACACTGGAAGGCCGGATTCTATACAGTGGTTCACTTTCCAGAATTAGATATTACAATTCTTTGGGATAAGAAAACAACAATACACGTCAAAGTGGGACCTCGATGGAAAGTAAGTAGCGTACTACAGTTACCTTCAATCCCAACATACAGTGGTGGCCAAAAGTATTGGCACCCCTGCAATTCTGTCAGATAATACTCAGTTTCTTCCTGAAAATGATTGCAATCACAAATTATTTGGTATTATTATCTTCATTTAATTTGTCTTCAATGGAATACAACAAAAAGAATTGTCATAAAACCAAATTGGATATAATTCCACACCAAACATAAAAAGGGGGTGGACAAAAGTATTGGCACTTTTTTGAAAAAATCATGTGATGCTTCTCTAATTTGTGTAATTAACAGCACCTGTAACTTTTCCTGTGGCACCTAACAGGGGTTGGCAATAATAAATCACACTTGCAAGCCAGTTGACAAAGGATTAAAGTTGATCAACCTCTGTCCTGTGTCCTTGTGTGTTTTCCACATTGAGCATGGAGAAAAGAAAGAAGACCAAAGAACTGTCTGAGGATTGAGAAACCAAATTGTGAGGAAGCATGAGCAATCTCCAGGCTACAAGTCCATCTCCAAAGACCTGAATGTTCCTGTGTCTACCGTGCGCAGTGTCATCAAAGAAGTTTAAAGCCCCTGGCACTTGGCAACCTCCCTAGATGGTGACGGAAAAGAAAAATTGACAGAGATTTCAACACAAGATTGTGCGGATGGTGGATAAAGAACCCCGACTAACATCCAAACAAGTTTTAAGATGCCCTGCAGTCCGAGGGTACAACAGTGTCAACCCGTACTATCCATCGGCGTCTGAATGAAAAGGGACTGTATGGGTAGGATACCCAGGAAGACCCCACTTCTTACCCGAGACATAAAAAAACCAGGCTGGAGTTTGCCAAACTTACCTGAGAAAGCCTAAATGTTTTGGAAGAATGTGTTCTCTGGTCAGATGAGACAAAAAGTAGAGCTTTTTGGGAAAAGGCATCAACATAGATTTTACAGGAAAAAAAAGGCATTCCAAGAAAAGAACACGGTCCCTACAGTCAAACATGGTGGAGGTTCCCTGATGTTTTGGGGTTGCTTTGCTGCCACTTGCACTGGACTGTGTGCATGGCATTATGAAGTCTGAAGACTACCAACAAATTTTGCAGCATAATGTAGGGCCCAGTGTGAAAAAGCTGGGTCTCCATCAGAGGTCATGGGTCTTTCAGCAGGACAATGACCCAAAACACACTTCAAAAAGCACTAGAAAATTGTTTGAAAGAAAGCACTGGAGACTTCCAAAGTGGCCAGCAATGAGTCCACACCTGAATCCCATAGAACACCTGTGGAGAGATCTCAAAATGGCAGTTTGGAGAAGGCACCCTTCAAATCTCAGGGACCTGGAGCAGTTTGCCAAAGAAGAATGGGCTAAAATTGCAGCAGAGCATTGTAAGAAACTCATTGATGGTTACCGGAAGTGGTTGTTCGCAGTTATTTTGGCTAAAGGTTGTGCTACCAAGTATTAGGCTGAGGGTGCCAATACTTTTGTCCGGCCCATTTTTGAAGTTTTAGGTGAAATGATCAATGATTTGATTTTTGTCTCATTCTGTTTTGTGTTTTTTTCATTGCAAGCAAAATAAATGAATATATTAATACCAAAGAATTTGTGATTGCATCATTTTCAGGAAGAAACTGAGTATTATCTGACAGAATTGCAGGGGTGCCAATACTTTTGGCCACCACTGTATAATAGTACCACTAGTAGATTTACTTAGCATGTGTTTGAGAATGATTGTTATCCTTAGTCTTCATGCATTTGACAGAGCCAGCATAGAAAAGTTGTGAGGAGCAGTGTTGATTGAACTGTTCTAGAAAACTGTGTTGAGTGTGTTCAGTGTGACAAGCGTTATGTGGGATGTACCACAAGAAAATTAAAAACTAGAATGCATGAACACATTAGGGATGCTTTGAATTTACATACTAGCAATCCTTCTAATGTGTCAAAACATTTATATTACGAACATGAGGGAGATGTAACATCTTTGAAAATTTCAGGCATTGAAAAGGTTAAAAAGCCAGTTAGAGGTGGGGATTGGAGACGTGCACTATTAAACAGAGAAGCCTTTTGGATTTTGTGTTTAAATACCTCCCACCCGTTTGGCCTCAATTATAGGTCAGATTTGATACTACATTATTGAGGCAAAATAAAATTGATGATATAGTTTTCTCCTTTTAGATGATATGAAGACTTTTGCTTTTTATTGTTTTTATTTGTATATTGTTGATAAAGTTTACTGAAGGATGACGTAGGATGATGACGCGGTATATAAATCCCGTTACGTTGTATAATGTTTGAACCATGATTAAGATCGCTTGAGATCGAAACGCGTTGGTTGCCGTCCTTGTAAACTACCTGTCGTGTCGTGTGATGTCCACCTTTCTATATTTGGATTAATAAAGTGTTGAAGATATCTTTTTATTTAACCCGGTGCGGATCAACTCTTATTTCAAAATTATCTTCAGCTGTGAGATCCAGCACGGGAGCGGTGAGCTGTTTCTCTCCTTGTGTTCTAGAAAAGTTAAGTTCTAGTAGAACTTCTTGAATTTTTAGAACTCGCACCGAAGATTTTACTGTTTGTTCGAGTAAAGTCCTAGTTCTAGTTCGACATGCCATTTTCCGTTTTGCTTTCAGCAGTTTTCTGCACTTTTGGCGGTCACCCAATCACCTTTCTGCACTTTTGGCAGCCGTCCAATCAGTGCAGAGCACAGAGAAATGTCAAAAACGTCATCCCTGAGGTGTAGGACTCTCATTGGCTGCTAAAATCACATGACCATATTATATATATATCACTGCATTGCCTTGTGAATGCCATTTTCAGCTCACTCTCTGTACTGTACAGACTGTTCTTAGTTAGATAGCATTTTCCTCTCCATAGACATAAATTGTTAGGGAGTTTGGTATTGCTGGCTTCTTTTCCCAACACCAAAAAGCTGTTATTTGGCGACATTTGCGGCTCACATAACCCCAAATTTTTCTTATACATTGTATATATTTACAGAGCGCTTTGTTTGCTAAATCATAACGTCCCCAAAAGTTCAGTTTTTGCAGTTTTGGGGGTTAGTAATTGTATAAACCCTTTTCCCCCAAATCTCCTATGTATAAAAGGGGGTTTTTGGGCCCCCCTAGGATGAGGGCCCCGTAGAAGCTGCTAAGTGCACCCTGCTTGCAAGCAGTCCTCATCTTTTCAGTTAGCCATTGAAAGGAATGAAGTATTTTAACCTCTCATTCTTTCCTGTCACTCTTAGAGCCCCAAATTTTTTCACTAAGTTTTTCCCCAATATCCCTTTCTGTTATGGATGCTCTTTTGCTTTCACCCATATAGGTTTTAAAAAGTAGCCAGAATTTCTTTTCCCCTAGACTTCAATGGGGTTCGAAGTTCGAGTTTGAATAGAAAATTTGAACCAAATCACAAAAGTTCAAGGTTCTAATCGAACTAGAACTTTTTACTGTTCGCTCAACACTATTGAGTAGCAGCCAAAGGTCCATTTGAATAAGGTTTAATCCATTCTTGGAATATATGAGTCAAGCAGTTTTTGGTGACATAATGGCAAGTAACCTAAAGCATAACAAACAAGATATAGTTTACTTATCAACATTATACTGATAATTATCTAAAATTAAATATTTAAAGATGTCCAGCCAGTAAAAAGTTTCCAGAATGTCTAAGAATGGTGTAAAATAATAAAATAAGTCTTCCTGACATTACCAATCTTCTGCCAATCCTATATTGACACGTCATGTGTCCTTTTGATCTCTACATGGAGCAGGAGGGGATCGATAAGGTAAGCATGACGTTTTTTTAAATATCACACCATTCTGAGCCATTTGAATATATGACAATGTTAAGTATCTTCTCACTGTTTCCAGCATTCTCACTGAATATGATAAAATGTTATGTTTTTTAAGGGCAAACTGTCAGGTCTATGTGGAAATTTTGACAAGTACACCTCAAATGATCTAACAACATCAAATAACATGGAAGTGAGAAATGCCCAGGTGTTTGGCGATAGCTGGACAATTGGTCAGGTATGAAAAAGGCTGCGCTAATATAATTTAAAGCAGTGTTTTGTAGTTGAACATTCATTTTCAGACTACCAGGACTAGTGTTGCGCTTCAGATTCAGTTTATGGTTAAATTCAACCTAAATATTAGCACTTTGATTCAGGTCAACCCAAACAGAATTTTGTTGAAATTTGAAAATCGTCCCTAACTCTAACTTTACCATAATCTTAACTTTTACCCTAACCCTAAACTCAACTTAGGTTGGAGATAGGGTTAAAGTTGGAGTATTAGTTAGAGCTGGGGTTAGATTAAGGATTAGGGTTGTGATTAAGGATTAGGGTTGTGTTTGGTAGGGTTAGGGCTGGAGGTTAAAGTGGGGTTAGGGTTCTCCAGATGTGTGGCGGTGTTTCCATGCAATTTGGAGGCTTTTGGCCAAGAAATGCGCTCAGAATTTTCCAAAATATACTTTAATGGAGTCTGGTTCAGGACATCCCAAATATTTTGACAAGTTCAGCTGAAATTCTCTCAAACTAAACTTTAACCTATTTGAGCAACAATAATCAAGACTATCATGTCTTTTTAAAAATCTGCTGAAAAAATACATATCCATCTGTCCTTTTTTAGCATCCTATGCCGAGATATTGCAAATAGACAAATTCTAGAATGGCTCTGTATTTAAATATTTAACCTAAACTATAAAATAATTGAAGCTGTATATTAAAATAAAATGTATATCATCCAGCATATAGACAAAAGACATAGACCTAATATACATAGACAAAAGATATAGACAAAATATACAAATCAGGGCCGTCAACAGAAATTTCAGGGCCCCATACAGCTGAAGCATCTGGGCCCCCCCCTCCCCCCTTCGCCCCCCCCCAGAAACCCCAAACCTCCCCGCCCAAGCTTCCCACTGCCCCCCCCCAGAAAAAAATGAATTGCCCCAGTAGTGTAGTGTTAATTGGTACCATTTTGCGTTAGATGAAACTTTTTTTATCACTTTTTTACCCCATTTTTTGGGGGACATAAAATTAAAAAAATAAAATTTGGCATTTGGAATGCATTGGGTAAATTTTTTATTTAATAGATGGGGGTTTTTTATGGAGGGGCACTACCAGAAGTGGGTAACTTTATTTTTTAATTTAAAAAGGGTTTTATACTTTTATTAAAATTTACTTTTAATAAAATATATTTTTTTTTTTAAAATTTTATACTTGTAATCCCCTTAGGGCCCGGGGAACTGGGGGGTGTATAAATTGTATTTCTTCTTAAATTTAAAATTTTCAGATGGGTGTAAAACTGGGGCTTCTATTTCTTCCTGCTGATGAGGAAGAAACAAAGCACTAACTGGCAGCTTTGGGAACCCTTTTAGGCTTTATGCTGCCTGGCAAAAGCTTGTCAACCCGGAATCTCGTTTTGGGGAAGTGAACAGTAAAGAAAGGTGCATGAATTAAAGGGGGTTTAAAAAGAGGTATTGGAGTTGGTGGCCGCGCCCTACTTCCTTACCAAGTATGATTTTATTATCGTCAAACTGTTTAATAAAACCCTTTAAAAGGGCCCCTTTCAAAGGTTAGATTTAATGGGATTTCTTTTAAAATTATACCACCAAAGTGATGGGCGGGGCCACCTCTGGAACCCGCTTACCATGGAACTGGCCCCCAGGATGTTGGTCAGAAAAAGAGAGCTGTCACACTGTGCATAACTCTCCATTCTGTTTATGGGGGTTACAAGTACAGTAGAAAACACTCTCACCCATACTCACCCCCTTTTGAGCAGATATTTCTGGTGTAGTTCCCGCTTTTACCAGGCTTTGTAAAAATCCTTTTTATATGCCATTAAAGTTATGTGTTTTAGGATTATGGGTATGTAGTTACCTTAAAGGGAATATTTACTTTTTCTATAAACATTTTTCTCACTATATACCATTCTAAAGGTTATGTTTTTGTACTGCATATATTTCAACTCGTGCTTATATTTACATATAAAATAACTAAGGGCATGTTCACACGGCGTGTTGGGTCCATGTGAGAGACGTTCTTAGATGTATAGGGGGCCATCTAGCGGCCCCAAAATGCTCTGCAATTTGCAGTGTGTTTTTTTTACACTGCTCAAATGTAAAATACGTTCAGCTTCACATGAATGATCGTGATGGTTTTTTACAATGTGTTGTTCGGCCGTTCCAAGAATTGAATGAAAATTTTTGGGAGCAAAAGACCTTTTGCGTAAAATTAGTATATATATATATATATATATAAAAAAAAAAAAAAAAAAACCCCACACATCTTTGCTAGGAAAATAGAAAAAGTTTATTACTCAAAATGCGAATTTGGAAATATACCAGTGAAGTATTACATAATGTTGCACCTTCTAGTGTAAACTGATCCCAGGGACTTTTATAGGATTTGGGGGAGCAGTAGGCATCGGGCGGGGAGGAACTGGTTTTTCTTTTTTCACTTTTTTTTTAAAACACTGCTGGCACTTGATTGTAAAAATATGGACAGCAGTGTTTTTCTACAGCTAGTCAGCATCAAATCCACACGCTGACAGGCTGTAAAGGGTTAAGTACTGCCATGAGGGAGTGGGGGAGGGGGCCCCCAGCCCTGTTGTTTCCTTTGCTTCCTGTTATTTACAATCAGGAGTAGCAGGGGGTCTGCTAAAAACTGCCCCGTTTTACAGAGCACAGAGAAGTCGGGATGTACAGGGCAGAGCCATTGTGATTATTAATACTGTCCCCCGATTTTTGTACTCTGAAAGAAAGGAGAGCGCCCGCGGCTGAGGAAACAAGCTGCCCAGACTTTATAACAACCGGGCTGCAGCTACTGAACTTTTTTTTTTTTTTTACTAAAAAGGTGGCCGCCCCCCCCCCCCCCCTCCCTCATATAGTGGGGGGTTGGGGGTACTTTTTGAGAGAGGGCCCGGTCCTGTTACAACAGCCAATTAATCATTCACTTTCTTCTCCTGCCGCTGGGGAGAGTTGGGGCCCCCCTCTCTTTTGCCCGCAAAAGCTTTGGCCCCGGCGGGATGAGGACAAATTTTAGTCAGCGAAAAACCCCCCCCCCTGTGGGGACTCACTGATTTTTTTTTGCGTTCCCTCCAGGGCATTAGAGAGAGGAGGGCCGATGCTCCCATACACGCCCCCAGGAAGAGTAAGTAAATAATCCTCCCTCAGCTGCGCCGGGGGGCCCCCGTTGTACAGAAAAGCGCAGGCACAGCTCACATGGGGAGAGAAAACTCCATTATGTGTGAAAAAGGGGGTGGTACCAGCCCCCGCGGCGGGCCCCCCCCTTTCTTCACAGATGGCCGGGCCGGACCCAGAGTGGCTGTACCCCCCTAATGGCGGCCTAATACAAATGAAAGGAAAAACTAAGTGCATTTATATGACTTAGGCTACTTTCACAAGGTTGTGCTTGGGTCAGTATTTTGTACTAATATTTGTAAGCCATTAAAATTTGGAGGTACAAAAAAAATTGAGGACTTGCAAATCTTCCTATTATATTCACATCATAATGTTTCTAATATTTAAACAATGTCTTTCATTTAGTGTAAAGGCTCTAATGAAACAATGAGACCCTGTGAAGTTCACCAAAGTAAATTTCCTTACGCAAAAAAGGAGTGCTCTATTCTCTACAGTGACGTATTTGCGCCATGTCGTAATGTGGTGAGTTTTAATTCATTCACTTTACAGTAAGTTGATTTTAACAGTTGTTTGAACAAAGCCGAATACTTTTGAATTACTGTCTAGAAAAGTAATTTCAGTTGTTGGGCGGCACCACTATAGCTAAAAGCAAAACCCAAAAAATCTATAGGGATATAAGAAAAAAGGAAGAAAAGAAAAAAATGTGTCAAACTTGCACATGAGCTGAATAAATAGTGAATCTTTATTATACAAAAGCCAACACACAAATTTGTTGTAAAAAATTAAAGTTACCAAAAGGTACAGGGCACAATAACAGGTAACCATAGTAAGTACCTGTTAGTAAGTACCTACTAGTTACCCAACACCCAGAAAAAACAATATGGATAGTACATCCAAGACTGTATACACAAATGGAAGGTCCAAAGTTTTATGTATGAAAAAAGAACAAATAAATGACATATAAGGCAGCACTTTCTAAACAAATCAACAGGTCGGTATATGGTAATAAGCTATGAAAGTAATGCAGATCTAACCTAAACACTCTTTAGTGCTAAATTAAGCAACTTTCTAAACAGTCTCTATGAAAAATATCCTACCATTTAGCTGTTGTGGAGTTTATGGAGTCCTTTACCTAGCTGACTGTCCTGCAGTATCTCAATCAAATGAGTTGAGGCAAAGGTTCTGTTTCTCAAATCTCTTTCAGCTCCCTCCCCTTCTTTTTCTTAGTATTAGAGATAGCAGCAGGGAGAGGGGGAAGGTTGTATACAACAGATGTGTGGCATGCGGGGAGCATCTAAGTAGGGCAGCTTACTTACTTACTTGCAGTGGAGCAATCATTTAAGTTGTGTACACAGTAGTGTTGTATTCTAGATTTGGGTTGAGCTAGTCCGATCCGACCTGAATTTTCCCAACTGTCATGCAAAATCCATTCAACCATTCACTGGCCTTTCATACATTAATTTGATGATACACTTTCTTATTCCTGTCTGTAAAAGGCTGGTGATTGGTCGCACGATTTTCATGTGATCATCAGCAAAATTCAGTTGGGCAACAATAAGAGCGAAAGCAGAGCACCCATAGCAAACTCTAGACTTGGAAAAAGTCACAAACCTCACATCCAGCTTGTAATAATGGGAGAGAAGTTCCCACATGTGAGAAATCTTAAGATAGGAGCAGACTGCAAACTGCAGGTCAGGGAGTTTGAAAACAGAGGAATAAAGAGGAATAAATTTAAAATTGCAACCTTTTCACTCAAGGTAGCCACTAACATATGTAAAAATAATGGGTGACATGTATGAAACTGTCTAGCAGTAAGACTGTCTTTGTTACCCATAGCAACCAATCCCAGCTCAGCTTTTAATTTTCCACAATATGAAATTAAAGGGGAACTCTGACTGGTTGCTATGGGTAACAAAGACAGTCTTACACATAGATAGTTTTCATACATATGGCCCAATTTTTTCCATGTTAAATGTGTCCATAACTTTTAAGCTATTTCATTATCCAATTTACCAGAAATCAAAATCTGAGCAGAATCTTGTGCGGATCATATTATTTTTTTTTATCAGCTGTCTTCTGGGTTTAAATTCTGGTTATAGACCAAAAAAATGAATTTAGCAAATAAGTGGCATAATCTGCACCACTATAAGGTAAACACTAGATGGCAATAATTTCATAATTCGTTGTTACTGAAGATTATATTCAGACGTATCATTCCAAATTAATTTGCCTCAAATTATTATTTACTTTGAAAATGATGCATTTTAGATATTAAAACTAATTTCATATTGCAGGACTGCTAAATTAGCAATTCCTTTGTACACAGCTAATAGTTATATTGCTCTCAATTAAGCAAGTTTATAACCTGTTTTAAAATGTACCACAGTCTGTTGTAAATCCTACTTGAAGCAGAATTAGAATATTAAAACTAAAAATGTTAAAACCTATAAGCGACCGTTATTATACAAGAATATTCCTACTTGTGATTTACACGGTCTCTCTTTTTTACAGATTGATGTAACATCGTTTGTTAAGAACTGCCATACAGACACGTGTAATTGTAATCTTGGAGGGGACTGTGAATGTCTATGCACCAGTATAGCAGCATATGCTCATAAATGTTGTCAACAAGGGGTAGCCATTCACTGGAGATCACCAAATATGTGCCGTAAGTAGCTCTTACAGGGTGTTCCCATGACTGCAATTCTGCGTTACTGGTCAGCTCATAGCTAACTACAAGCCAACTGCGTTCTAGAATGAGGTGGACGACACTTGCAGCAATCCTCACCATTTATTTCTTTGGGAGTTCCGAATATAGCTGAGCATACTCAGCTATATATTTAGAATTTCCATAGAAATGAATGGGAAGGATGGTCATCAGAGCCGGCCTCTTCATTCTGTAACACAGTCGACCTGTAACACGGAATAGTCATGGGAATAATACTTTAACTTATCAAGCACAATGCACATAAAAAAAAGCAAAACAATTTTCTAGCTAAAAGTACACTTAGAATATACCTCACTCCTTAGCCACTTGTCACTATTGGAGTTTACTTTAGCT
Source organism: Phyllomedusa bahiana (assembly GCA_025379985.1). NCBI lineage: Eukaryota > Metazoa > Chordata > Amphibia > Anura > Hylidae > Phyllomedusa > Phyllomedusa bahiana. The sequence goes on along the minus strand of JAODAL010005908.1, from coordinate 63,041 downwards.
GCTATGCAGAAGGATATACTTGATCAGACCAGGCTAATTTTCTCCACTCACTGCCAGACACGATTTCCGATTTATTATGTAAATGCATCCTTGAAAGTTATAGCTCTTTCCTGCAATTGGCTATTTTTTCTTCTTTTTTTTAGTGATAAAGGTTTTGTTTTCAAGTCATTTTTTTTCCTTAGATTTTTTTTTGTAGTATCTGGGAAAAAGGTAAAAATAAAGAAACAAAATTGTTTGTTTTCGAATTCTTTATATTTTCAATAGCAAAAAGTATGTGCAGTTATATACATTAGCTGGAGTTTTGGCCCCCAAGAATTAACTCCATGTGCCCCAAAATTAAACTTCACTAGTGTACTCCAAAAATCAACTCCACTGGGGTACCCCAAGAATCAACTCCACCAGTGGGCTGTAAGACTCAGCTTCACTGGTGAGCCACAGGCACCCCAGCCAGGCCTTGTGTTACCCTTAGGCTAGATCCACACTGCATCAGACAAAAACTGTCAGAAAGTCAACCGTTTTTTTTTTCTGATGCACGACCGCAGTTTTTGTCACTGTATTTGCAAAAATCATGGTCGATTCTCGTTTTTTTTTGCCGTCGGCCCATACAATTGCTTGTATGGGAAATCGACAACAAAACTCAAAACAATGTCCTGAATACGTCAGCACCAGGAAATGAGCAGACTACAGGTCATTTTTTCTATTAAATTCTATGGGCATGCAAAACGATCGGATTTTCAGCAGTTTTAGAATCCTAAAAATATGCTCTTTTTTATGCTTTGTAGACATAGCCTTAAAGGGGTTGTCTCAGTACAAAGAATAGCTTTCAACATGTAGGGAACACCAAATGAAGATGTTTAACAAATATATTGCTTTGTTATTTTTTTGTTGAGGAGCTACAAGTGATTTTATCACCTTCTGAGGGCTTTCTGGTTTCTCTAGTGACCAACCTGTTTGTTTGTTCTCCCCTGCTGTTTATCTATCTGATAGCAGGGAGTGACATCATCACACAGGGCACAGCACAGAACTGATCTTGATCTGGTCTTGCAGACAAAAGACACTAATTACTACTGTTTACTTTAGCTCTCATGATTCTCTGGACCTAGTAGCAGGAGATTGTTTATCTAATTAGCAGAAGTCTGAATACACAGAGCTCATGTGCTAATTACAGACAGCTTGACCAGGAAGTGGCAGGATGCATGAATGAAATATAAACCTTTAGAGGCAGTTTTGCAACACATTTTTGTACTGCTGACTTCCCTGATGCATTAGCTCTAGTTACAGAGGCAGTACAACAATTAGCACTCATTGCAGAGCTAATCAGAGTCTGCTGAGACTTAGCAGCTTCTGCAGATATCCAGCACCTAGCGATCACATGATCTCTGGGGACAGGAGCAAGAATAGGGGTGTAGCTATAGGGTGTGCAGAGGTAGCAGCCGCTACCGGCCTGCAGCTTGAGGGGGGCCCAAAAGCTCTCCTACCACATATGAAGATACTACCTTGGTATTATAAATATCACATGGTAGCTGGGGGGCCCAATTTCACTTTCTGCATTTGGGCCCAGGAGCTTCAAGTTACGCCTCTGAGCAAGAAGCTCATTTAGCTCTATGTGAATGCGATAGGAGAAGCAGTGACGAGGTTAATTGCCCCGTCTTCTCACTGGAGAGTCTAGTTGTCAGCAATAGCTGCTTTTCTGTTTTTTAGCTAATGACTTAGCAAGGGCATTAAAGTATGTTTTCCCAGAGCCACTTGTGGAAACCAAGAACATTATAAGTTGTTTGGCGGCCCATAAGCAGTTAACCAGCACAAAACCTACTTCAGCAGGATATAAAACAATTCCTTTAACCAGACGCTTATACATAGTGGGGTCATAATGGAGAACGTCATTGTCCTATAACACCAAGAAGATGCTAAACATACAATTGTATTTCTTGATGTCTGCATATAGTATTTTACTTACATCTCCTACTTATGTTTTTCAGCCTACGACTGTGAATATTACAATCAAGGTAAGATATGACTTACATATATAAAAGATGACACCCAATAAACTAAGATATCTTAACATATTCCAACATTTTATTATGTCTTGCACATATTGTGAAATCGACATTTTGTAAAATAGTATTTCCTGCACATTACGAAGAACTTGTCAAGTACACAATGAGTTGGTTATGATAGTTTTTGGCAGTCTGCATAATGTAATTTGTATCCCGACTACTGACTGTCATGAAGTAGTACATTTTCATATGTGTTTTTACAGTTCATTTTATTTTATTCTGATACAGGACTGGGTGAAGGACCCTTTATCCTCTCTAGCTGCGGCAACAGTGAAATCGTATTAGGTGTGAATATTACCAGCAAATACGTATTCCCGTTGCCAAGAATGAGTGCACATGGAAATGTTTTGTTTAACTTCATGATAACACCTGGACTTTTCAGAGATAAAGACCTATGTGAGTACTCCAAGTAATCTAAATATTTAAATAATATTGTCACAAAAAAATGCAGGCAATTCTGTTAAAATGAACTCCATTCAATGATATGGTGTTAACTAATAACAGAAGTAGTGATTACCACAGAAATATGTGATTTATTGTAGTGATCTGATTAATACTTATTCATACACAAATGTAAATTTAATGAAGCATTTTCTAATGCAAAAAATACAGAAATATTGTATTTCAGAACACCAAGACTATTTACCAATGTAATAGGCAACAAAACTATATAAATGTAGGTAGTGTATATAATACCTTCACAAAAAAATTCAACATATTCATATTCTTAAAGTCCTTTAACAAGCAATACCTACAATAGAAGGAGTAGCCTGATAAAGGCAACCCCTCGCAACATTTATTCATAGGGAATAGCTTGGGAGATCCCACTATGAGCCAGAGCAGGGAGTAAATAAGTGAGGCTTTAGCTGACTCTGCATTAAGTGGCTGGCCAGGCTGAGACTGGCTTAAAGAGGAGAAGGGGAAACCACAGATAGGATAGAGTGGAACCTTAGGCATGGCAGGACAGGGGCTGCTTTTCAGGGACAAAGGCAGAGAATGAGAGGCAGAAAGCTAGAGGCAGAGCGCAAGAATCATGTGCAGTATGTGTGGTCATGTACAGTAGCTGTAGGGTGGGCGCCAAGAATCAACTCCACTGCTGTGTAAATATTGCAGTAGCTGACACCTGATGTCCTGGGACTTGAGGTGCGCCATGCACCTATTTCTAGCCTGATGTGATATGTATGTAATCACTGATAATACTATGATGATGCCGTAACTACGGGAGTTAACGTAGATGCTGTATTGGTTTGATAATTTTATATTATATAATTTGATATAGCTTTTTGATTATCATGAGTAAGTTTTTATTACATTAGTGGTATTAGTTGGGAAACAATCGTTTTTTATTTGGCTATTGGCAATAACAGTCTGTCTAATACAACTGTGAGCTCAGCCATGCCACTTTGAGATTGGTCTGGCTTGTTACGACAGTTTTGCGACACATTTTGTCAAGACACATAGAATTGGCACATACAAAAGTATTGGGTCTGTTGCACCATGCACCAGATTTTGGCATAGCACATACATCTGTTGGACAGAACTACGACTGTTTTTTTGCTTCAAAGCACTCCAGAAAACTGGCGCAGCCCCATTCATACATGTCGCCCATAATATCTGTCGGAGCTTCTGCACTGGTAAGGGGTGAGTTAGTATAGTTATTTTTGTTATTATATGACATTTTCTGGTCTTTTAATTTTTTTTTCTAAGGCTATGTTCACACGGCTTAAAATGGGACATATTTCAGCCCGTAATTCGCGCCATACTGCACTAAATACGGGGCAAAATACATCCCAGTCATTACGGTAATCCACAGTTCTCATAGAGAACTATGGATTACACCGTGAATAATTGACATGTCACTTATTTATGGCGTATATGCGCCGTGACTAATGAATGTCTATGGGGCCGGCGGGCTGCCTGCCCCCCCGCCTCCGCTCCCGAGCGCACGGCATAATTGCGGGCGAAATACTTCCCGCAATTATTGCCGTGTGAACATAGCCTAAGGGTGGACATTCCTTTAAAGTACTTCATGAAAGGGGATAGGCTATGGGTAGTTTAATTAAATAAAAAAATATGCATTGTTTTATTCTTTCTTTTAACTTAAGTTTCTTTTTCTAGTTAAACAACTTTCCATATCTGTAGAAACAACTTTGTGTATTTTACATTTGTGACAGTTTACTCATTTTATTGTTATTTACGAATCCTGTCAAGGCAAATTTTGCTTCAAAATAAGTTCTAAATGAGTAGCATTGGAAGCAAAGTTTAATACATTTTATTTCAATCATTATGTACTAGTCTTGCAAACGGTGCTGAGGTGGTGGAGCAAAAAAAGCTAGTACTCACAGAACTTATAAAAGAAAAATAGTGCAACATTTATTTTGGTAGCAGATGGTAATTAATAAAGTAACAATTTACTGTAGTTCCTTCTCAGGAAAGCTGAAATTATGGCCTACTTGTTATATTAGCTACAGTATGAATATTATTTGAAGTTTGATCAAGTCACAGAATGTAGCAAACTAGAAATACGTATACAGTATATATTAAAAAGTGAAAACACTACATTTACAAAGTAGTAGATGCTTGGATCAAACTTCCAGCAGACGTGACTGGGAAATCATAAGTAAGTGAATGTTAACCTGCCTGGAATAAACACGTGTTAAAAATGTTGAAAGCTCTAGTCACCTGTACCTCAGAAACATCTCCAGAATCCATCCTTTCCTCATTGTGGCAGCAACTGAAACCTTATTGTCGTCCTTATACTTTCTTGTTTTGACTACTGTAACTCCCTGCTTATCGGTCTCCTTCTCTGTAAACTCTCCCCTCTCCAATCTGTCCTGAATGCAACAGCCAGGCTCATCTTTCTTTCCAGCCGCTATACTGATGCCTCTACCCTGTGTCAGTCACTGCACCAGTTGCATCTCCTACATCTCCTTCCTCATCTCAGTCTACCATTCTGCTGATGATCTTAGATTACATGCCTCAGACATCCCATGCTTGTCTCCGAGACTTTGCACATGCTGCACCAGTTCTCTGGAACATGCTGCCTTCAGGTTGACACTCACAGTTTTAAGTGCACCCTGAGAATACATTTTCTTAGGCAGGCCTACCAAGATCCCTAATTCCTAATCCCCCACTTTCAGTCACATACTCTTCTGTCACTTCCTACACTTGGGCACTCATCATAGGCACGTATCTGTATACATATGTACTGTGTGTTAGCAGGTTCATCCCCATTCATGCGTAATACCCTGTATTTATGAAATATGGCTGGGATGCTATGTAATCCAAACACTTCTCACCCTTCATCTCCCCCATACAGTCTCATAGATTGTAAGCTCTTGTGAGCAGAGCCCTCACACCTTGTGTCTCATCTCATCTGTAAGGAGCTTTTTACTATGTAATTGATTTTTTTGTCTGTACTTACTATATATCCTCAAAAAAAGTGCTGCGGAACATGTCTGCGCTATATAAGTATGTGTATATATATAATATATATATATATATATATATATATATATATATATATATATATAAATATATAATTATATATATTATGTGGCAGAGCGACTGCTGGTAGTCGCATGATCCTGCCACTAGAGGGTCTACGGCCGGAGACCCTCTGCAGATGCGCCACCGAGGAACTGGGCTCGGTGGGGAAAAGCCACCTATTTTGTGTCAGTGTTATATTACTGTCACTTACGGTAGCGGCTAGAATAGCTGCAAGACAGCTAGGTATGGGGTGGCTCTTCCAGGACAGCTATAGTGTCGGGTGGGTGGCTGTCCCCGCATTCCAGGTCCCTGGGTTCCAGCCCAGATATTGGACATCTCTGGAGGCCTATAAAAGCCTAGTACTCCAGGTGATCGGGGGGCGTGGCTGTTACCTGAAGGTGTGAAGCAGCAGAGCTGAGAGAGAGCTCTGGCCCCCAGAGGCTACAGAGAAGCCTTAGACACAGTTTGGAAACTGTATTGTTGCAACTTTTTTCGTGTTATATATATATATATATATATATATATATATATAATAATATATATATATATATATATAATATATATATATATTATATATATATATATATATATATATATAAAGATTATTATTATTATAATACAACTACAGAGTGAATAATATAAAGGCAGAAGTGAGGGAAGATGTTGTCTTTTCCTGCTGTCATTCGTTTATGTTTAAGAAATAAACATAAATAAAATAACATTTTGTAACATTACTCTTCTGATTTAACACAGCACTGTCCCTTGTATCTTTGGAGTCAGCGGAAAGACCAAATTTCTTCCTATCTGTACAAGAAGATGACAGTGTACTGTTGGAGCAGTGGGAAGCCAGTCCTACATTTCAGAGAAGGGCAACCTTCTTTCACCACCAGAGTCTTTGGATCCCAGGCTTCAGTGCTTTTGAATTACACAGCAAAAAAGGATTTTTTATTGTTCTTACTGCTACAGAGGTTAAAGTTTCCAAATATGACAATTCTGAGGGATTTAAACTGTCGAGTGGTTTCAAGATTGAAGGTGAGCCGGAAAGCCATATAATATCTGTCAACAGTAAAACAAAAAAAAAAAGAATTTATGGGAGGCATGTATGAAAACTGTCTAGGTCTCATATCTTCTTTGTTGCCAATAGCAACCAATCAGAGCTACCCTTTAATTTTTTTTCAAAGCACTATATGAAATGAAAGGGGAACTCTGATTAGTCTTAGACCTAGACAGTTTTCATACATGAGGCCCTATATTTTTATTGAAATGTTTGAAGGTCATTCTTTAAAGGTTTAAATAACTGCCATTATTTACTTTTACTAGGGTCACATGGATGCAAAGCTATGTCTACACTTCAACTGTAAAATGCTGTCGAAAATCTGACGTTATTTTACAATTGTCGTGCTGCGATTTTTGCCTCCGGTTTACGCCACAAACCGCCATTGGTTTTTGGATTTCAGCTGGCCCAGTACTGTACTAGAATCCGAAACAAAAGCAGAAGTTCATACAGCTTAGTGGCTGGATAATAGACAACACCTAGTAGGAGGCAATATAAGCCCCAGTGCTACCTGAGAGAGATATAACAGGTGCAGATAACTGATGATCAGTAGCTCACACACCCATTCAGTAGAGGAGCAACTGAATAATAAAAAAATGTACATTAGATAAATACCAGTTCACATGAGTATGCAAAAAAGCCACAATATCATACAAGGGGAGACTGCATAAATGCAAAAGTACTGATAAGACAACCACTCACATGCCTATTATGCACGAGGGGGATGGTTGCTAGTATTATAATTGCATATAGATAAAGCGATGCAAAGGGGGCCATTTATACAGATACATGCAGTGCACCATGCTGGCTTACAGCCTATGATGCTTCTACTATTCGATTGGATGGGCTGCCCAGCACATTTCAGTTGTCCAACAAAATACTGACACCCTCTGCTCTTTAGTATTTAGGGCAAAAAACAACATACTGCAAAAAAAAATGAAATATCAGGTTTTAGTTGATACAGTGGCTACTATATTCCGCAAGCTCGCAACCCACATGAAGGGTTCTCATTTCTTGTGAGTCCCTACACTAACAATTTACAGAAAAAAATGGGACTTTATTTATGCAAAAATGCAAACAGAAGGCAATACTTACAGCTCACTGGCTGGACAATGAACTATTCCCAGTAGGAGGCAATATAAGCTTACAGTACAGTAGAGTATGGCCTTCTCTTTGTGCTTTTGAGTAAATAATGTCCCATTTTTCTTTGATTTTTTTCTTTACTAGAAATCCAGCAATAGAAATCCGTGCTGTATAGACTACAGTTTGGATTTTCTATTGAGGTCTATGGGGATGCTTTAAACTCGGATTTTTATGTATTTTAAATACTGAATCCACTTAAAAATCTGAAAAAAACAGTACTGTGTAGACATAACCTAACTGAGGGACGTCACCCACACAGTACTCCTCTTTATTAGCCAGAGCAGAGAAAAACTGCACATTGATGTCAATAGTAGTTTTGTAATGCCTCATTTTTCCTGGATTGTCACAAGTGGCGGTTGCAAGCAGAAAGGATTTTATTGTTTTATTTGAAGACAAACGAGGCAGTTTTATAAGTCACTACGTTATGTTATGCTGACCTTCTAATTAGGTTCTTCAGGATTGGCTGGTTGGTTGCCTTCTAGCTTTCTTCTGCAAAAATAAGGAATTGCTGTTTGGTTGGATAGTCTAAAGGATGTGTAAAATCCATTCCTTGCCTCATAATAGGCACACATTCACCACATGCTTTGCAGCTCTCCTTTCTCAGATTGACTGTTGTGTATAAGCATAAGTTCACCATAAAATGTGTGCTTGAAGAGTTGATTTTTATTAGAGCAAGAATAGAATGATTAGTTAAAGAAATGAAACAATCCAGTGGGATAATTATCAAGCGGATTGAAAAAAGAAGAATTAAAGGGGTTGTCTCATTACAAGGATTGCTTTTTATATTAAAGATCTTGCAACAACAAGTCACTTTGTAATATATGTCCATTAACAGTTTCCTACCTATTCTGATATATCCCTCTTTGTATGGGCTGCATCAGCTCCTCAGGTCGCTATAGCTACAGACCTTTTTGATCTCTCCTGATAGGCTGCCAGCACTGGTTGTTGTAGCTACAGACCGGGCTTCTACTGCAGTCTAGTAGAAGCCAGTAAACACGCCCCCAAATTCAATGTGAAACTAAGAAAATAGGACTGAGGTGAGATGAATCAATGTAGTGAGACAACCCTTTAAGCAAACGCCTGCTACTTAAGCATTGCTGTCCTATTATGCAATGAAAATTGTCAACTTTAATGATTTGTTTCTCCTTTCAATGTTTCTGATTATTAAGCTAAAAATGTGTATTCCAGAGATTGCTGCTGCAGTTCCATACAGGAGGATGTGTGAATGGAGATATGAACCATGTGCCAGCCCCTTGTGTTAAAACCTGCAGTGACCCTGAAGCTATCCTATGTTCTTTTCTTCCTCCGTAAGTTTGCTTTCATAATACCCAGTTTATATATTTTTTTAATATTTGTTTCAACCTGTTGCAGTTAGAGAAGTTTCTTCATTTTCTTTCACAATATGCTTTTCACAGTAGTTTTCTGCTTTTGTTATCTTTACAGAGTAGAAGGTTGCATTCCATACTGCCCAAACCATATGATTCTTGATGAAATTACACTCAAATGTGTCTATCCAGAAGACTGTGAGTACTGCAGTCTATTACTATTTTACCACTATGTAATGTCATTTTACTCTAATGAGTCTACTGTAACTACTAAAAAAAGTGTGCTATGTTTTATGGTTCAACTAGCATGATGTAGATTCAGCAGTAGATTGACTTTTTTCATTGTTAGCAGGATCCTTAGGCTATGTTCACACGGCTTATTTTGGGACGGATTTCAGCCCGTAATTCGCGCCGCACTGCGCAAATTACGGGTGAAATCCGTCCCAGTCATTATGGTAATCCACAGTCCTCATAGAGAACTATGGGTTGCGCATCCTCTCCCTGCTCGCAAAATACGGCAAGCGGGGAGAAAGTGAGATGTCAATTACTCACGGCGGTATACGCGCCATGGATAATGAATATTTATGGGGCCGGCGAGCTGCCGGACCCCCCGCCCCACCCCTGCTGCTGAGCACACGCCGTATTTGCGGGCGGGATCCGTCCCGCAATTACGCCGTGAATAAGCCGTGTGAACATAGCCTTACGAGCAGTTAAATAAACTTATTTATTCCATCACTATTTTCATGTGAAGTAATTTATGAAGTGAATTTCATTGCATTGGCTCATATGTAAAATATAAAATAAATAAAATAAAATATATTTTTACTGATTTTAAACATTTTAATTTCCTTTTTAAGGTGTCCCGGTAAAATCAACAGTTTTTGCAACAAAGCCAGTAAAAACCAGCCCAGCCCCCACTATCTCTAGCACTACAGTAAAATATCCAACATCGACATTTTCAACTTCACTGGACTTTTCTGACATGGCAACACCTTCTGTACAATATGTCGAGAGAAAAACAACCCTCCAAACGAACATAGAATCTTCACTTCCAAGTACGTCAGACAGGTATGAATCACCTTCTGAACTGCCTACCAGCGACTATGACAAATCAACACTAGATATGTATTCAGCTGGCGCGACACAGCAGACAACAAAAAGGACTACTCCTAAAATAAGAGAAGATTTTTTAACAACGCCTGAAACATGCATATCTACAACTGATCACACAACATCTCCTCAAACAGTAACATCCACTGTGTCTCTAAAAACAATTCCTCCAAGAGAAGCTGTTGACTCAACTAAGACACCAACGAGAATGTTGGGTTCACAAGGTCTATTTCAGTTGACAACTAGGTCTGTTACTGAGTTGCCATATTCATCCATGACAGAGAGTACTGTCTCATCAGTAGCCACAGATACATCAGGATTACCAGTGCTATTAAATTTAACATCCCCAATGAAAACAACAAATGTCTCACTTACCTCACATGTGGTCACTACTACATCGGTAATGCAAGTCCCTTCAACATCTAGTACGACTACTTCTGAAGAGCTGCAAAGTAGCCGCTCCCCCCTAACAACATTTAAGTCGACCGATGGAAAAGATTTAACCAGCATTTTGCATCATACTTCTCTATTAAATGAAACAGTTTCTGCTCTGCCCACATATAAAACTCATGCAGGTGTATCTGAAAGTCAAACAAGTCCATTGACATCACCATCAATTCATCTGTCTCCTTCACTTACTCAAATATTGACAATGTCTGTTCCTACTTCAACATCTATTCCAGATCTTTACCAAACAACAAAATCTGTAATACTAACAAAAATGAGGGAGGAACTTTCAACATCATCAGGAATTGTATTTACATCTGATAAATCTCTAGAAACTTCAACCTCTGGAACTACCTTTAGTGCATCTCCAGCTCCATCTACAATAGGTCTATCAACCTCACAGACGTCAAGCACCCTTTCAGATCTTCCTCTACCACTACAAAATACCACATTTACTACAGATATAAGTACAACATTAGATTACTTAGTGACCACTGAGACAACCAAGCCAACAATTAAAGCTATAACAAAAGACTTCACAAAAACATCTGTAAAACACGCAACTTTGTCTACCACTAATGCAACACTTATCCAGACTCCACCTGTAACTCTCAGCACTAAGAAATTCCCAAAAACTACAGAACCCTCATTAAAATCATTAACTACTATTAAGGAACACTTGGGTACACTCATCCCAACACAAGAAACTCCAACTAGTAAAATGGAAAGCAGATTAACAGATGCTAAAATTTCAACGACACACTTATTTGGTGTAAGTTCAGCAACTAGTTTTTTTACAGAACCAGGAGAAACTATTAAAGTAACTATGACACATTCAAATATATCTTCCACTCCATCCACTCCATTCCGAAGAGTGAGTTTGTTTACTACTTTGATGCCTTCTGTAACTTTTGACACATCATCATATACTTATGGAAAAGTCATGGATTCAACAACTGGCTATATAACCGCTATGACTAGTACGCAATATCTGGAAACACCAACTGAACTTACAACTAAGACTGCAACTACAGAACCGTCATCCATATTATCTACATTTGGGACTATCAATGGGACAACTTTGAGTGTTACTGCTTTTAACACAACTACCCAAACAATCTATGTCACTCAAAGTTTGATGAGTACTGAGAAAGAAAAACTATCAACACTATCTGTTGAGTCTGTTAAACAAAGTACCATGAATGTTACCCAGCCAGCATATACATCTTTAATAACTAATAAGACATTGACTGACTCTCCACCTACACCTCTGGAAACTTTGCTACCTATATCTAACGTTACAGAGCTAAGAGGTTTGAGAACCTCACTACCTGTACATACATTACCGGATTCAACTGTTTTGCCCTCTACCACTGAATCCATGAGCTCAGAAACAGCAACTGAGCTTATGGGGAATCTTACAGCATCAGAGTACTATTCATTTGGAACCATGGTACAAACTAGTAGCCCCTCAGAATGTATGGTGAGTGATATATTCTACTTTGATAACTCACAATTAATATATAATGGGACACATTTATCAAGGCAGTTGTGCCAGAATTTTGTCACAATTTGCACCAAAATAATGGCCTACATGCTTTATACTACATTTATTATGTGTTTTAGATAGTTTCTAGACACTTCTGTTCCTTATTCGACAGAAGGGTTGTGGTCTCAGCACAATGTGGTGTGGTTTCACTGGAAAGGGGCATGACTTAGTGTGCGATACAATGCACTAAAAAATGCGGCAACATTTTGGCACAGTTGAGGGCAAGAAGTAAGCCAACTTTAAATAGGTGTAAAATTAGACTAGACAGTTCTAACATGACAGATTAACCAACACTATGATAATTTGGTGCATCGTAAGACAGTGTGGTCTAACTTTACACTAAGAGTTAGGCTATGTCTACACTGCGAAGGAAAACGATCGTATCTTCGGCGCTTTTCGTTTTTTAAAAGCACCGAAGATACCATCATTCCTGCGGCCCCATAGACGGCAATAGGAAAGACGAGCTGCAGTCTACACAGCTTGTCTTTTCACCGCTCGTCTTTCGGCGCGGGCGTATTATACAACATGCTGTATAATATGCTGCCGCTTCTTGTTTTCTTGCCGTCTTCCCATATAATACAACTGTATGGGTGGCGTCAGGAAAACGAGAAGTGATTGCGTTTTTTGTACAAAATGTGACAAAAACCGCGGTCCTGCAACAGAGAAAAAACGTCCGCTTTTGGGCCGTTATTTGTCCGTTGCAATGTAGACATAGCCTTAGACAGTATTGATAAATCTGCCCCACTGTATTTGTATGTTCATATGTCTCCTGATGTTCTTTGCAATATTTGTTATTAATATTTTGTTGTTTTAAGGGTTTTTTGTGGTGTCTACTGTTTTGATAGCAAGAAGAATGCTGCATGCTGTACTTTTCTTGTCATCAGATGTGCCACCCATAAAGCCTCCAATGGTAGTGTGAATTAATCCATAGTGCAGGGGTGGGGAACTTTTTATTTTCTAAGGGCCATTTGGATATTTATTTAAATCATTTGTGGGCTGTACAAAATTATCATTTTCAAAATTAGCCTGCTATATTTGTTAAATTTTTTAAAATTAATTTACCCCTAATATGATGGCTGGAACTGCTTCTCCCTCTGATCAGCATAAGCACAGATGCACATTGCTGAACAGATGAATAAATCAGAAGCCATTTCCCAGCAACAGCACAACGGGCGAGACCAGGCATGGACGAGAGTTGTAACTGTCCCAGATGCCATGACTTTTCATGCAATGGTCATTTGTACCCCCATGCTGTGATGGTGCAGTAGACATGGCATGGACTAAAACTGTTACTGAAGTTACGTTTGAACCCTTTTGATGCAATGCACAGGAGTCTGCATTACTCCCGTGCAATGATTTCCATACCCCTTTTCCCTTGACGTACAGTAGCATATTAGGGCAGAAATTGCATGCCCCTCAGCTGTTACTGGTGCGCTCAATATCCCTGGGGCAGCAAATAAGTTTAAGGAGCTTCACATACATGTTGTACATGGGGGAAGAACAGTTGGAGCGAGATCTACTACAGCGCTTGCACTGGTCTTTGAAGCTCCTGCACTTGCTTGCTGACTTGGGAACATAAAATGCAGGGCCAGACCAAATCATTTCAAGGACTGTATATGGCTGTTTGTGCAGGATGTGCTCCAGCCCTTTCTTAAAAGTCCTGTGGTGTCGGCTACATCTCTGCAGTTGTTTACTCCCTTAGTGCCCTTTTCTGTACATTAAGACACAGTGGCGTTAAGGAGGTATGGGCTCACATGGTGAGATATGGCTAGCGGCTGGAATTGGTGAAAGCTCTTAGCCATTTAGATGCCGTGGTAAACACGACTGTGGTGTCTAAATAATTAGAGAACAGGGCTGCAGTTGATTGCAGACCAGAAACAGTCCCTGAGTGCAGAGTGCTGTTCAGTTGCCATGATAGACAGGGGCCTAATGAAGGCTTCACTAGCTATCTTGTTGCACTCCTATTACACCCTGGCCAAAAAAAAGCCCTCATATGTCTATGTAGACAGAAGAATAAAAGAGTTACGTGGAGGAAAAAATGAAAATCCAAAATCATGAAAGAGGTTAGAGATTATACCCCCTTGACTGGATAAGAACATATTTAAAATTAAGATACAAAACATTTCCGACACTGATTAATATATACAATATATGATAACATAATGATCAGATCAACATATTTGTTTTATTCAGTGTCTTGTATTTCTCAAAGTAAATGAACATTTTACAACATTATAAATGGGATAATTCTTTCTCCAACTTAATCTGAACAATAAAACTAATGATTAAGATCTGCAAAACAATATCATTAATAATTCCAAACAGAATATGATTTTACATTGTATGTATTTTCTTTTATAGCCAAAATACATTGAGCCATTGGATCCATGCAGCCAGTATGTCTGCATCAACATGGGATGGATGTTGTATAATGTATCAAGCAACTGCCATAAAAATGTAGAGAAACCTGATTGTGGCTTTCGTGGGATGCCTGTTCAAGTTAACAGTGATATCTGCTGCCCTGAGTGGGAATGTCCTTGTAAGCTATTTTACTCATGTACATCATTATGTATTTATGACGACATGTATGTTTTTTGGCGCCCAGATGTCAAATTTATTGCGCGCATTAGTGGTGTAGAATGCGCCTAAATGTATGAACCTGTTTTACTGCGGGTCATAGATTTGGTGCTTTCTAGTTCCACTAAAACAACTCAGGCTCAGGTAGACCACTTTTAACTTGGTCTAACTGTTCCAGCAGTAATACGGCAAGTTTTGCCACCCGACAGTCATAAATGTGTAGAATTATACAGTTGTGGTGTGACACGCCTATAGAATGCTCCCACATATTAGGCGCATTACCAAATGCCTCATAATGCGCTTACCTTTGGGGTGCGCCTGCTGTTACATTGAGAAAACAGGGCTGAAAGGACACCAGAATAGTGGCACAGAACCGGAACATACATGTCGCCCTTAGTTTTTTTAAAGCATATCATCAGCTATTTTCGGTACAGCAGGGTTTACTACTAAACACAAAATGGTGTCTTAAATACGTATATAATACTTGTTTTAGTCAGGTTGTGCTTTCTATTGAAATTAGTGGGATCCCTGAATGGAAGACTTTGCATTATTAGCTCCCAGGATGCATGTGGAATATTATGTGACTGTTGCACCCTCAAATAATTTTTTTCTATTTTTTAAGGTCATATTTCTATGTAGAGGCATGAGTTGCTGAATGAAAGTCATAGTAAGAGGAGCATCTTTACATGAGGCTCTCTACTTGTACATCACATAAATAGAAGTTTACAAACTGGAGCTATCTACAATGATACGCTTAGCAATTTAGTAAATCTCTATTCGTGTCTTGGAAATCTCCAAGTTCATTATACAGTTCGTGTTATTATTTGTGCAATTTTTTTTATAACTTTTCGACTGACGTGGCAATTTTTAAGAAATGGGACTAGAAAGTCGAAGAGGTCTTCCTAAAGATATAGTTCATGCTACTGTGTGGAGTAAAGAAAACAGGTGCAAAATTTTAGAGCAAACCTTTGTCTGCACATTTTAAGGATTAAAGAATTTCATAACAATTGGATATCTCAAAATTCTCCAAATTTGTTTTAAAGCTGTGCACCTTTCCCACCAATTAACCTGATTTAAAATACACCATTATTAATTAATGAGGAGGCCAAACCTTTCATGGTGTTGCTTTGTTGCAGACCTGCTATCTTTTGATTTACTAATGTTATATATTAGAGAATTACATTGAAATTTCTTCACAAAGGAACCAAATTCAATAAATATGATAAAGTATAGATTGGCCTTAAAAAGGATGTAAACTCCTTGTTAACAGGGCTTTCACTAAATCATATAAATATCTTCTTTCAGGCCAATGCTCTGTGTTATCAGAGCTGAGCATTATCACATTTGATGGAAATAATATTGCACTATATAATGCTGCACCATATATCTTGGTCAGACTTCCTAAAGAAACAATTGTTGCTCATATGGAAAAATGCCCTCCAAGCTTGGTAAGTTGTAAAAATATATTTAATAAAATCTGTATATCAATCTGTATGTGAGTTAAAATGTGTTTTTACATATGTACATTGTTACTATAATTGTAGGAACACTGGGAAAATGTATAATTTTTTCAATGCTTGGACATATCGTAAGGTATCATACATATTTACTTACTGGGACAACAAAAAACCCATAATGAAAGATATTCAATAAACTCCCTTTTCATGGGAGGCGGAACGAATGAACCATACAACTTAAATAAAAATCATAACATTATATATACAGTTGAAACCATAAGTTTACATACACTATATAAAAAGACACACATGTATGTTTTTCTCACTGACATGAAATCAGAATAAACCTTACCTGTTTTAGGTCAATTAGGATTATCAAAATTATTTACATTTGCCAAATGCCAGAATAATGGGAGAGATTATTTTTTAAGGCATTTCTGTTACTTTCTGCAAAGTCAAAAGTTTACATACACTACAATTACTATGCCTTTAAACGATTTGGGACAGCCCATATGATGATGTCATATCTTTGGAAGCTTCTGATAGGTTTACTGGCAACATCTGAATAAATTAGAGATACACCTGTGGATGTATTTTAAGGTACACAAAAAACACTGCTTCTGTGATTAACATCATGGGAAACACTAATTAAATCAACCAAGCTGTCAGAAAGAGAATTGTGGACTTACACAAGTCTAGTTCATCCTTGGGTGCAATTTTCAGATACCGACAGGTACATCGTTCATCTGTACAAACAATTATATGCAAGTACAAACAAGATGGGAATGTCCAACCATCATACCAGTCAGGAAGGAGACGGATTCTGTGTTTCAGAAATGAACGTGCTTTGGTCCGACATGTGCATATCAACTGAAGAACAAAAGCAAAAGACCTTGTGAAGATTCTGGCGGAAGCTGGTAAGATTGTGTCATTATCCACAGTAAAATGAGTACAGTATCAACATGGGCTGAAAGGCCACTCTGCCAGGAAGAAGCCATTACTCCAAAAGATTCATATAAAAGCCAGATTAATTTTTTTTAAATGCACACAGGAACAAAGACCTACATTTTTGGAGACATGTCTTATGGTCTGACAAAACTAAAACTGAACTGTTTGGCCATAATGACCATTGTTACGTTTGGAGGAAAAGGGGAGAAGCTTGGAAGCCTAAGAACACCATCCCAACTCTGAAACACGGGGTTGGCAGCATCATATTGGGGGATTGTTTTGCTGCAGGAGGGACTGAAGCACTTCACAAAATAGATGACATCATGAGGTAAGAAGATTATGTGGAAATACTGAAGCAACATCTCAAGACATCAACCAGGAATTTAAAGCTTGGCGGAAATGGGTCTTCCAAAAGGGGAAATGCCCCCAAACATACTGCAAACGATTACAAAGGCTTAAGGTTAACCAATCAATTTTTTTGGAGGGGCCCATAAAAACCTGATTTTAACCATTAAAAATGTAGGGGCAAAGCTAAAAAGGCGCCAAGGCAACCTAAAAACTGTTCTTACACCATTCGTCAGGGGAAAGGGGCCAGTTTCCCTACCAATATTATGAAAGCTTGTGGAAGGAATAAAAAACGTTTGACCCAATTCATCTTTTAAGCTTTATGCTCCCAAATATAATGAAATGTTGAAAAACTTTTTGTAAGGGTGGGGCGCGACAACGTTGCGACCCCCGACCGCTACTTTCGGGTGGGATCCTCTTTAACAGCGGAGGGGTAGCTGGAGGGCCCACGCCAGGGAGCGAGTCAAAGGGGGCCCCCTGGCCCTTCGCCAACCCCACCCAAAGCGGGATGGACTTGGCTGCGACCCCCAGGTCGCACCCCGACGGGGCTCCCTGCGGTGACAGCGAGGTGCGGACAGGGAAACAGGAACAAAAAAAGGAAACAAAGCGGGAGTAAAACTACTCAGGAACCCCGAGATACAGGGGATAACGTACACAAACACCACAGGATAGGGCAGGAACTGACGGTAACACGCAGGTACAGACCGGGAACAGGTCCAAGGCAGGAAAGGGACGGGTGCGAGACATCAGCTAAAAAGGAGACAGCAGAAGGTCAAGCTCAGAGGGACAGAAATGAACCAGCATTTCCCGGGTTTTAAATCCAAGATACGGAGGGGCTCAAGTGGAAAAAAGCAAGACACGCAACAATGCAAGCTGACCCCAAACAAGGGGGAAGGACTTCCTTTAAAGGCAGAGGTCAGAGGAAAAGGAAGGGCAAGAACAGAAAACCCAATAATAGCATAAGCTGCCGCGCGCACGCCCTTGGGGGCACCAAACACCGACGGACCCAGGGAAACAACAAACTGGGCAGGACAGGGAAGACAAAGGCAGCAGCAGGCCGACGGGTCCCCAAGGGAGGGGCCCCAAAAACCGGACACTTTTTTACTTTGCAGAAAGTAATAAACATTAAAATTTTTTTTTTTCCCCTTTTTATTTGGCATTTGGCAAATATAAATAATTTGGGAATCAAAAAAACCAAAAAAAGGTAAAGGGGTTTATTCTATTCCCGTCAATAGTGAGAAAAACATTATATTGGGCTTTTTTTATATAGTGATTTTAAAATTTGGCGGAAAACTATAAAAATTATATAAAAATTATAAATTTAAAATTTATTTTTATTTTTTAAATTTAAATACAAATTAAATAAATATTAATTTTAAAGTTAAAAAATTAAAAAAATATATTTGTTTACCCTAAATAAATAAATAAAAATATAATAAATATAATTTTATAGAATTTAAATTTTTAATATATAAATTTTAAAAAAATTTTTTAAACCTAAAATTTCTAAGTTATCTTTTAAAAAATTAAATTTTAAAGGGGGGGGGGGGGGGGGGCTTTTTAACTTTTATGTTTTTTTTGTTTTTTAGGTGTAAATCTTACAAAAATTTTTAAATTATTTTGAGTAATTTTTTTAAAATTTTTAAATGGACTTAAAATTCCCTAAAAAAGCTTTTTCCCTTTAAATAATAAAGCAAAAAAAAAACTTATATTTAATATTTTTTTTTTTTTTTTTAAAAATGTTTTATTTTTTAACCCCTCCATTCCTCCAAGGCCGAATTTGGCAAAAAAAATTGAACGGGGCCCGTTTTTCTTTGAAAAAAAAACCCTTCATTTGGGTTTTGGGAGGGATTTGCCCCTGGGAAAATCCCCAAAAATTTTTTAAACGGTTTTTCCCTTAACCAAAAGGGGGTTTAAAGAAAGTAAAACCTTTTAAAAAAATTTAAAAAAGCCTCTTGGCTGGCCCTTCTATAACCCTTTTGGGGGAATTGTAATTTTTTAAATGATATTTTTGTTTCCGGGGGGTTTCTACACCCTTTTTAAAACGGGTTTGAAAGTTTATAAACCCGCCCAAAAAGGTAAGTTTCACAGCAAAAAAAACAAAAAAAAAATAAGCCCCTTAATCTCACAAGACCCCTTTTACGGGAAAAAAATTTATTTTTTTTATGTTTAAAATTTTGTTAAAAAAAATTTTTTAAATTTTTTAAAATTTGGGGGGGGTAATCCCTTTCTGGCTCCTCGTTTTTCAGTCAAAAACATTTTTTGGTTTTTAAAAAAAACCGGGCTTAAGAGCATTAAAATGTTATCGAACTAAAAAAAATTTGTTACCAAATTTATTAAAAAAAACTTTTTTTTAACTGCCTTTATTTTAAAAAACAAATTTTTTATGAGAAAAGGGGGATTTTAAACCCCCATTAACTTAAAATGTTCTTTTTTTTTTTCATAGTTGAGGGTTTTTTACCTTGCTTGTGTGCACAAGCTTCTAAGGTTACCGGACAGTTCTCTCTGATCTTACGTCCAGCACGGCCAGGGTGCGGGTCCTCATTTCCTACGTGGGGTTACAAAACAGACATGAATTTTTTATTTTCTTACTGACAACTTAACCCTTTTGGGGTCTCAGCCTTTTTGCTGTCGTTTAGAATGCTCCTAAGTGTCCCCCCCACGGCTGAGGGAATGGCAGAAGTATACCAATCACTTCTGTAGAACCTCCAACAACCTGAACAGGAAGTGGGAGCCTAAAGCTGGCTGTGAAGAGCAGGTTTTGTAAAATATGGTGAGAACACCCCTTTAACAAGCAGCTGAACTGTATAATTCACAGGGAAAACTTTTTAGGCCTTGTTCACACGGCTTATTTTGTGACAGATATCAGTCCTTATTGCGCGCCGTACTGAGCTGCAATACGGCTGAAATCCATCCCAGGCATTACAGTAATCCACAGTTCTCATAGATAAGTGACATGCACATTATCCAGGCGGGATACGCGCCGTGGATAATGGCTGTCTATGTGGTCGGTGAGCTGCCGCCCCCCAGCCCCGCCCCGTACACACGCCGTAATTGCGGGTGAAATCCGTTCCGCAATTATGGTGTGTATAAGCCGTGTGAACATTGCCTTATAGTCAATAAGTGACAACATTCTGTTAATGGGAGATGAAGGAAATTTGTAATGATTTGTGTTTTGGTGATGCACAGCCTATTAGGATACTTTGGTCAATTAAGTTACTAAATCTATAATTCACTCTTGGTGTAATTATGATTTTTTTAATCTCAATTTATATTTCATAGACCAATGAGTCACTTAACTGCAAATCAGACAAATTAATTCGCTCAATTGCATCCTGGAAAGAAGTATCACTAGATTTTCATCTCTCTTTGCTTAATTGGAAGTAAAACTTTTGAGTGTGTAATACTGAGCAGAAGCATCTGATTTGTTAATATGTATTTGAGTAAAGTTACATAATTTCATCCAATGTCACGTTATATGTGTTACTAAAAACCAGTGGCTGCTTTTGACTGTGTACAATTGATTTTGTTTTGCCTTTTAGCTTTTTTTCTACAGTGTTGACAACCCTTAGCTATGCAGAGATTCTCCTCTTTTACATCAGTCCCTGTTACTATTGAATTAAAGGCTAATTTTCTTTATACACACCTACATACAAAACTACAGACATGCTTACTACACACCTATATACACACAATTACACATCTACATCCATAGCTACGCACATATCTATACAACTACACACACAGCTACACAAATAAAACTACACACTCAACCCTACAGTATCAAGTATTTCACTAATGCGATTTTTTACAATAGCACTTTAATTAATATGGATTGTGTTCATTTTTACCCTATTTACAGGTGGCAGCTGGAGGCACTTCAGGATTATGTTTTAAGAAACTTAACGTAACCACAGCACATTTTCAAGTGCTTATAAATCGCTTGGACAGAAGGGTGAGCATCACCTTAATAAAGTTTTTAGTAATTCTATTAAGATAGATAGGAACTTCCAAATGTGTATGCAAAGCTCATCAGAAACAAGGGCTCATAGTGACAGTAGAGCCCTGTACCATAGAGACTGTATGGTAGTGCAATGAAGCCGTATGGCTGATCTTTTAAGGCAGCCCTATTATGGTCCATAACAAATGTGTGCTTCATAGCTACATCATACCATTTATAAGTTATAACATATCATTGTGTATGAGAAAGAGGACAGAACGGGGCAAATCTGGGATGAGGAAGTTATTTCAGGTCATGTCAGGTCAACAGTGGATCACATAAAGCATGTATTTATTTGTGGGGCAATCAGCCAGGTATTTCCTCCTGCTTTTGTCCCAATAACCCGGAGTTCAGGTTTTCTTCTAACCTTTGCAAAGTAACATTTCTTGGTTATTATTGTTTTTTATCTGCTTGATTTTGTGGTTTATAACTTTATATATATATTTTTTTTCTTTTTATTTTGTATATATATTATATATACATATACACTCACCGGCCACTTTGTTAGGTACACCTGTCCATCTGCGCGTTAACACTTAATTTCTTATCAGCCATCACATGGGCGGCAACTAGTGGCAGTTTTGGCTATGTTAGACATGATCAAGGACAATCTCATGCAGTTCAAATCGAGCATCAGTATGGGGGAAGAGAAAGGTGATTTGAGTGCCTTTAACGTGGCTGGTTTGTTGGTGCCAGAAGGGCTGGTCTGAGTATTTCAGAATCTGCTGTATCTCCTGGGATGTTTCACGCAACAACCTTCTCTAGGGTTTAACAGATGAATGGTTTACGAAAAAGAAAAATCATCCGGTGTGCGGCAGGTCCTGTGGGGCGGAAATGCCTTGTTGAGCCAGAGGTTAAGGAGAATGGGCAGACTGGTTTCGAGACTGGATAGAAGGCAAAGAGACTCAAATAGCCACCCGTACAACCAAGGTAGGCAGAGCAGAAGAGCATCTCTGAACGCACAGTATGGCGATCTTTGAGGCAGATGGGCCTACAGCAGCTGAGAAGAAGACCAACGTGTGCACTCCTTTCAGCTAAGAAACTGGGAAACCTGAGGCTACCTTTTGCCCAAGCTCATCGAAGTTGGACAGTAGAAGATTGGAAAAAAAAACGTTGCTGTCTGATGAGTCTCGATTTTGCTGCGAATACATTCGGATGGTTAAGGGTCAGAATTTGGCGTCAACAACATGAAGCATGGATTCCATCCTGGCCTTGTATCAACGGTTGAGCTGGGTGGTGGTGGTGTCATGGTGTGGGGTATATTTTCTTGGCACTCTTTGGGCCCTTGGTACCAATTGAGCATCGTTGCAAACACCTTGTGGAATCTATTGCCTCGATAGAATGAGGCAGTTCTGTTAAGGCAAAAGGGGTCCAACCGGTTAACTAGCATGGTTGTACCTATATAAGTGGCGGATGAGTGTATATATAATATATATACTATATATATATATATATATATATATATGCATGTACATATATATATATATATTTACATATATGTGTATTTATATATATATATATCATATAGATATATACTATATTTTTATATATATATTATATATATATTTTTATATTGTGTATATGCCACAAAATGATGCAGATAAAAAACAATAATAACCAAGAAATGTTGCTTTGCAAAGTTTAAAAGAAAACCTGAACTCCGGGTTATTGGGACAAAAGCAGGAGGGAAATAATGGCTGGATTGGGGTTCCCCCATGTTTGTATATATATATATATATATATATATATTTATATATAGATATATATATATATATATATATATATATATATATTTATATATATATATATATATTTATATATTACACAATTATAGCTTCTCAATAGTTGAGTTTTGCACATAAGGTATTATACTGGCTTTTCTTTTTTTTTTTTTTGTTTTTTTTTTTGTTTTATTTTTTTTTTTTTTTTTTATTTTTTTTTTTTGTTTTTTTTTTTTTATTTTTTTTTTTTTTTTTTTTTTCTTTTTTTTTATTTTCCCCCTCTTTTTTTTTTTTTTTTGTTTTCTTTTTTTATTTTTTAGAGTAAATCTGTATGTTTTGACCACATGTGATTTATAAATTACATTTATTACTCAAACCAAATATGTCAAAATAGTACAGTACTTGGATTAAGATTAACTTTGTCCTTCAGGATTGATATTTTTATGTTGGCACTTTTCTTGTTTCAGGTAGAAGTGAATTCAATACTTCAACCCTTACCATTTTCAAAACAAGGGCTATGTATCCAAGACACCGGAGCAATGTATGTTATTAACACCCCAGCAGGAATCAGTATTAAATGGGCACATGTTACAGGCATTATAGATATACAGTTTGTGATTCATTCAGTCAGTCCACCAAGACTGAAGGCCTATGTGGTAAGCAGTACCTTGAAGTGTCCATGAATTCTCATTTAGTTATAAGACATTACACAAGACTGATATGCCAATAATGTATAGTTAAGCAGTGTATATGTGCAAATTGTGTTGTACAATGGGAACAATTCTCAATGAAAATTATAAAATTTCCGCGCTTGCAATAAGTTTTTGGACATAAACATTTACTGTGTAAACTGTGGGTTGTAAACCAATGAACAGAGCAAAGACTGATCCAAAAAGGATTGAAAGCTAGGGCGACATGTATGATCGGGAGTTGCGCCTGTTTTCTGGTGAAAACTGCGGCTCACCGATCCGAATCCCCTGTCGGACACAGGGATGCGAGTGATTTAGGCGCAATCCTCGCACACTTTCAGATGCGCCATACATGAAGGGGGTGCAATGGGCGTGGTGTGGGCGTTTGGGCGGACGCGGCTCACTTTCGAATTACTCCGAGGCTTGTAACGATGCGGGTCGGCAAGTGAGGAGCATTGCAACTAGACAGGCACGACCTAGTTGATTGTGGTCCTAAATGAGCCGGAGGAGGCGAAGTGAAGCGAGAATGTAAAATTAGAGGAAAAATAAGTTCGCAGAAGAAATCAATATCAGCTCTGAGCTCCGTGCGGCATGGAGTATGAATCCAAAAATCTTTTCATTAGGTGTAAAACATTATCTGAAAAAGAGTTCAAACCTTCTAAAAACAAACTTCAATAAAATCACTAACAACACTTACGTCGCCTGTCACCGGCGCTACATCAGGAATTGCGATTTAGAAAATTGGGGGAAATACAGTTAATTCAAATTCTGTAAGCTCTTCTCATTGGTCGGCAGAAATCCAGTCCAATAGAATAGGAGCGACAGGGACCCATTATAAGCTATGGAGTAGTATTGACCAATCAAATGAAAGGCGAGACTGTTCTAAAATACAGTATAAAAAGCTGAAAAAAGCTGATTGGTTGAACTAGCTGGGGCTTGGCTATCCTGCCAATCAGAGCGCGAGCTTATTCTTTAGTTTGGTTAGCCAATGATTCAATATATGGGGTTAAACGAAATTAAGAAATAAAATGAATTCATTGAATTATTTTATTTGTTTATTTTCGTTACACCCATATTATTGTGCATTTTATGATAGAGATCCGGTACTCTTTGTGCAGTTCTTATCCATTTGATTTCTGGCTCGTACACAGTTTTATTTTAGTTGTATCTAGAAAACCCATAAGGCGTCGCTCTCCCATTGGCCCAAATAGGCGCAACCTCTCTTTAAACTTAGCCATCACAAACAGAGCTCGCTCTGCATTTCTTTTCCCATAGATGTCTATTTAGATAAGTAGCTCACCCGCTAAGTGGCTAAGCTGGGACGAGCCCCTCTTTCCCCCAACCAACACCAGTTCTAGAATATTTGCCATAGACAGTAATAACTTTTAGGGCGCTCCTTCTATCGCGCCCTCTTGCGCCACTTAAATAGACGCACTATCATATGATTGGCTGGATTCATTTCTGCCGCCTGGTCTCAACCAATCAGTCTTTTCTGCATTTTTACTGTATTTTGAACCGGTACCTCCTTTTATTTGAGTTGGTCAAACTACTCCATAGGTTATAATGGTTCACTGTCGCCTATTATGATAGGTTGGTTTTTATGTTTTGACCGACCAATGAGAAGAGCTTATTCAAAAATTTGAACTTACTGTATTTCACCGGCAGGTTTTCTATATCCCAATTTTGATGTAGTGCCGGTGACCGGCGACAAACGCGTTGTAGGGGATTTGAGTGATGTATGTTTTTATAGAAGTTTTAGCCTCTTTTTAAAGATAATATTTTACACATAATAAAAAATTATTTTTTAATCATACTCCATGCCTCACTGAGCTGAGTGCCGAAATTTCCATGTGCACGATCTCTTCATTAGACGTACAATGAAACAAGGTAGCTCGCACTCTGATTGGCCGGGTATAGCCAAGCCCCCGCCTAGCTTCAACCAATAGCTCTTTTTTCTGCCTTTTTTAACTGCTATTTTGAACTGTCCCGCCCTTTTATTTGATTGGTTCAATACTTCTCCATAGGTTATAATGGGTCACTGTTGCTCCTATTCTTATTGCGTGGTTTCTGCGACCAATTGGAATGATGCTTACAGAATTTGAATTACTGTATTTCCCGGCAATTTCTAATATCCTAATAACTGATGTAGAGCTGGCGACGGCGACAAACGCGTTGTTAGTGATTTTATTTATGTTTGTTTATAGAAGGTTTTAGCTCTTTTACAGAGAATGTTTTACACTTAATAAAAAAACGATATTATTTACTAATACTCCACGCCTCACGGAGCTGAGATTTCAGTGCCCCCGATCTCTCCATAGACTACAATGGACAAAGTAGCTCAAGCTCTGATTAGCCGGATAGCCTAAGCCCCGTAGTATCAATCCATCAGCTCTTTTTGCCTTTTGTACTGATATTATTGAACGGTCCCACCTTTTCATTTCATTGGTCAATATACTCCATAGCTTATATATGGGTCTATCTCCTCTTCTGATTGGTGGGTTTTGCCGACCATGAGAAGAGCTTACAGAATTTGAATTAAGGTATTTCCGGCAAATTTCCAAATTTCCCAATTCCTTGATGTTGCGCGTTATTGATTTTTGGATAGTGATTTTAGTATGTATTTTTTTAGAGTTTGAGCTCTTTTCAGATTATGTTTACTCTCCTAATAAAAACGATTTTTTTGATTCATACCTCCCATGACCTCACGGAGCTGAGAGCTGAGATTTATTTATTGAGCGATCTTTATTATATATATATATATATAAAATTTATTTTTATCATATATTGTCCCTTTAATTTAAATGATCAACTTCTTCAATACTTTAATCGCTTTTAGACAGCTTCTGATTTTTTCTTTTTTATTCATTCATTTTCATTCATTCATTCATTGAAAGACAACCTTTTTGTATTTCACTATCATGTTTAATGATTTTTCGCCTCATTTCCAGCCTCTTTCTCGAATCGGAATCATGTTTAGGCGCAGTCCTTCTACGCCTAGTCCCGCACTGGCCTTACACATGGCGAGGCGCAGGGGAACTTGTCACCGCTCCGCCTTTATGAGCACACATCCTCGGGCGGCTGAAATCTTAGGCGCAGTCCTTCTGCGCCTAACACACTAGCGAAGCGCAGGGAACTTTACACCGCATGTATGAGCGCACCTCGGGCGCCGACATACATGAGGCGCAGCTTTCACGTTAGATCTGGCAAAAACGGGCGCTCCGACGAGCTGATCTTCATACATGTCGCCACTAGTGTTTTTTTGTTTTTTTTTTAAATGTAAGCACTGGCTGGGCAATATCAAACTGAGTAGAAACACACCACCTATTAGCAAATATAAAAGAAGATGTTAAAGAGAACTTGCGGCCATTCCTGCTGTTTTTCTTCCTAGAAAGTTAATAATGAATCTGTCAATTGTGTATATCTGTCTGTATTTATATACATATATACATATGTATATATACGATATAATATTGTAATTTAATATATAATTTATTATATTAACGATATATATAATACACACACTTTTATATATATATGTTTATATATGTATACATATATTATGTGTGTCATATATTATATATTAATTTCAATATTATACTTGTATATTATTACATTATGAGTATATATATATATAAAGATATATATAATATATATATATATATATATAAATATATTACAATTATATACACGCATACAAATATATATATAGTGGGCACGGTAAGTATTCAGCCCCCTTTAAATTTTTCATTGCAACAATTTGGTAAAATCAAAAAATTTTATTTATTTGCTCGTTATTGTACACTCTGCCCCACACACACACACAAAATATATTCATATTATCCTTTGTATATTTTTAAAATATATATTTTATACAATTATAGTATATAACTTTAAAATTTTAATTATATATAATTTTTATATATATATATATATATTATATTATATATATATATATATTATGTGACAAAGCACAAGGCCTTGTCATAGAGGGCCGATATGTGCCACCTTAGGACTGCGGTGGAGTGAGCCAGAAAAATAGGTCTGCAACCTTAGGTTGCAGACAACTTGTATATTTTTTCATCACTGCTTTAAGCAGTGATTCCGGGTCTGGCTTTTACTGGAGCAGTCTTAGAGCTGGGTGGGGGACTGCTCCCACAGATCCACCCCAGGTTTTCCTTGGCCTATAAAGCCAGAGGGTCAGGTGACCTAGGAGTGGTATTCCACTCCAAGCGAGGAGTGTGAGAGGAAGGATCCTCCATGTACAAGCTCTCTGAGAGCTGGACTTATATCTTGTGTACGTGCTGCTACGTTTGTCTATGGTGAGCTGAACCTGTTTGTGTTTTCATTACTGCCTGAAGCAAGGTCCTGTTTAAGTTCTGTTATACCTCTGCTGAAGAAAGCTGTTTATGTTCTGGACTTTTTCCGTTTAATAAAAACCTGTTTAAGAAAACGCATTTGTTTGTCGTGGTCCCTGTGACGGAGCTGACCCCCCGCAAGTGGTGGAGGATGCTGTCACTCCCGCGCTCCTGGAAGAGTCACAGAGGGCAATAAAAGACTGCATGTCCTGGGTTAAAGCGGTGGCAGCAGCGCAAACAGGTGCTCCCAGCATGGATGAGCTTATCAAGCAACTGGTGCAAGCCAATCTCCAGCAGCAGCAGATCAGCGCCCAGCAGTGGAGGGCACACACAGAGGCCATGCAGGCCCAAAGGGAGACAAATCAGCTCCTGGTCCGTCAGCTTGCCGCGCTGACAGAGACCGCTCCAAAGAAGGAGGAACCGGCAGATGACAACGGCAGAGTCCGAAAGTCGGTGAGAGAGGCGCTTCAAAAGATGACACCTGAAGACGACGTAGAGGCCTTCTTAACCATCTTTGAGAGAGTGGCAGAGAGGGAAAGGCTTCCCACCGAGCATTGGGCGGAAGTCCTGGCGCCATACCTTTCTGGGGAGCCGCAGAAGGCCTATTTTGATCCTCCACCGCAAGACGCCAAAATCTACAGTAAGCTAAAGGCGTAAATCCTCGCCCGTTTGGGGGTGAATCTCGCGGTCCTAGCCCAGCGAGTGCAACACTGGGAGTATACTCAAGACAAGCCTCCCAGGTCGCAGATCTTCGACTTGTTCCACCTGGTGCAGAAGTGGCTGCAGCCGGAAGCCTGTACCCCAACGCAGATGGTGGAGAGAGTCGTGATGGACCGGTTCATCCAAACCCTGCCCAGAGCTATACAATGGTGGGTTGCTCAGGGTGATCCTCAGTCTGCTGATGACCTAGTGATCCTGGTGGAGAGGTACCAAGCAATGGAAATCTCCTATGACCGACCAGGGGCCTGTAGGTCGGTTGCCGGGCGCTCCAAGAAGTGGCCCATCCATTGCCAGAGCGACGAATCCAAGTCCCAGCAGATCACCAACCTGGTCCAGTGAGGAGTCTTCGCCCCGTGACATGCTGGAGGTGTCTAGGTCCGGGGCACAGTGCTGCACACTGCCCCTTGTCCTCGGAGCCCATGGACTGCAACGCAAGTCGCCGCTGTTCCTGGTTTGCCTACCCCGCCTACAGTGCCGTATCTCACCCTTGCGAGGGTCCCCAGGTCTGCCAGGTAACGGTAAATGGGGTAGCGGTGTGTGGGCTTCTGGACTCGGGAGTTTGGTGACCCTGTTAAGGGCCACACTCCCTCATGTACTGGTTCCCGGCAAGAGGATTGGGGTACAATGTATCCATGGGGACACTAAAAAAATACCCGGGGGCCAAGGGGGGCAGGGGAAAACCCCCCGGGTTTCCCCCAAATTTTTAAAGGGGCCCCCCCCGGGGGGGGGGAAAAGGCCTTTAAAAAAAGGGGGGGGGAAAGGGGGCCCCCCGGGAAGGGGGTTGGGGGGGTTTTCCCCAAAGGAAATTTTTCCCCCCCGGGCCCCCCAAAAAAACCCCCGGGGAAAAACCCCCCCCAAAGGGGGGAAAGGGGGGGGGCCCCAAAACCCCCCCCTTTAAAAGGGCCCCCTTAAACCTTTTTTTAAAAGGGGGGGTTTCAGGGAAGGGGGAAAAAAACCCCTTTTTTTCCCCAAAAATTTTCCCCCCCCGGGGGGGCCCCTTTTGGGAAAGGGGGGGGGGGAAAAACCAAAAAAACCCCTTTTTTTAAAAGGGCCGGGTAGGGGGGTTTCCCCCCCCAAAAACCCCCCCCCCCGGGGGGGAAAATCCCCCAAACCCCAACCTTTTTAAGCCCCCGGGGGAAAAGGGGGGGGTTTGGGGTTTCCGGAACCCCCAAAGGGGCCCGGGGGTGGGGGGGGCCCCCCCCTTCCCCCCCCCCTCCCCCTTTTAAGGGGGGGGGGTTCCCCCCCCCCCCCAAAAGGGCCTTTGGGGGCTTCCCCCTTTTTTCCCCCGGGGGGGGCCCCCTTTTTTGGGGGGGGGGGGGGGGTTTTTTGGGGGCCCCTTTTTTTTTGGGGCAGGGTTTTTGGTCGGAAAACCCCCCCCCGGGGGGGGGTTTTTCCCCCCCCCAAAAATTGGGGCCCTTTTTTTTGGGAAAAACCCCCTTTTTCCCAAGGGGGGGTTCCCAAAAAAAGGAAAAAGGGGGGGGGGGCCCCCAAATTTTTGGTTTTTTTAAAAAGGGGGGGGCCCCCCCGAATTCCCCCGGGAAAAACCCCCAAAAAAAACCCCCCTTTTGGCCCCGGCCCCCCCAAAAAACCCCCCCCCGGGGCCTTTTTTTGGGGTTTTGGGGCCCCAAAAAAATTTTTTTCCCCCTTTTTCCCTTTTTTTTAAAAAAAGGGAAAGGGGTTAAAACGTTTCCCCCCAAAAAAACCCCCAAGGTTTTCTTTTTTTTTTTTTTTTTTTAAGGGGGGGGGGGTTTTTTTTTTTTGGGGGTTTTAAAAAAAAAATTTTCGGGGCCCCCCCCCCCCTTTTAAAAAAATTTTTTTTTAAAAAGGGCCCCCCCCCGGGGTTTAAAAGGGGCCCAAAAAAAAACCCCAATTCAAAAATTTTTGGGGGAAAAAGGGGTTTTTTAAAAATTCCCCCGGGGAAAAAATTTTTCCCCCCAAGGGGGTTTTTTTTTTTTCCCGGAAAAAAAGGGGGGGGGGGGGGGGGGAAAAAAAAAGGGGGTTTTTCCCCCCAAAAAAAACCCCCCTTTTTTTAAAAAAATTTAAAAAAAATTTTTAAAAGGGGTTTTTGGTTTTTAAAAAAAAAAAAAATTTTAAAAAAAAAATTTTAAAAAAAATTTTTTAAGGGTTTTTTGGGGGGTTTTTTGGGGGGAAAAAAACCCCCGGGAAAAGGGGGGGGAAAAAAAAAATTTTGGGGGAAAAAAGGGGGGGAAAAAAGGGGCCCCCTTTTGGGGCACCCTTTGGGAAAAATTTAAAAAGGGGGGTTCCCCAAAAGGCCCCAAAAAACCCCCCCTTTTGGGGCCCCCCCCCCAAAAAAAAAGGGGGGGGAAAAAAAAGAAAAAAATTTTTTCCCCTTTTTGGGGGGAAAAAAACCCCAAAAATTTAAAAAAAAAAAGGGGAAAAGGGGGGGTTTAAAAATTGGGGGCCCCAAAAAAAAAGGGGGGTTCCCCCCCGGGGGAAAAAAAAACCCCCTTTTTTTTTTTTAAAAAGGGGTTCCCGGGGGGGAAAAAGTCCCCCAAAAGGGGGGAAAAAAAAAACCCCCCCAAAAAGGGGGCCCCCGGGGGGAAATTTTTTTTGGGGGTTTTTTTTTTTGGGGGGTTTTTCCCCCCCAAAAAAAAGGGGGGGGGGGTTTTCCCCGGGGGGGAAAAGGGGGTTTTTAAAAAAATTTCCCAAAAAAATTTTTTCCCCCCGGGGGGGAAAAAAAAAAAAATTTTTTTTCCCCCAAACCATTTTTAACCCCCCCAAAGGGGAAAGGCTTTGGGGAGGAAAAAGGGGGGGCCCCCCCGGGGAAAAAACCCCCAAAACCCCCCCCCATTTTAAAAAAAAACCCCCCTTTTTTTTTTAAAATGGGGGGGGTAATTTTTTTTCCCGGGGGGGGGAAAAAAAAAGGGGAAAAATTTTTGGGGGGGGGAAAAAAAAAAAAATTTTTGGGGGGGGGAGGAAAAAGGGGTTTTTTTGGGGGGGGGGAAAAAAAACCCAAAGGGGTTTTTGGGGGGGGGCCCCTTTTCCAAAAAAAAAACCAAAACCTTTTTACCCCCCCTTTTTTAAAAAAAAAACCCCCCCCAAAAGGGAATTAAAACCCCCGGTTTTTGGGGGGGTTTTGGGGGGAAAAAATTTTAAAGGGGGGGGGGGGCCCCCCTTTGGAAAAAAAAAAAGGCTGGGGGTTTGGGGGTTTTATTCCCCGGCAAAATTTGGAAAAGGGGGTTTTTGGGGGGGGGGGGAAAAAACCCCCCTTTTTAAAAAAAAGGGGGGGCCCCCAAAAAATTTTTTGGGAAAAAAAGGGGAAAAAAAAAACCCCCCCCGGGGGCCCAAAAAAAAAAGGGTTTTTAAAAAAAAAAAAAAAAGGGGGCCCCCCTTTTTTTTGGGGAAATTTTGGGGGAAGGGGGAAAAAGGGAAAAACGGTTTTCCCTTTTTTTCCGGGGGCCCCCCCCCCCCGGGGGGGGGGAAGGGGGGGGGGGGAAAACCAAAAACCCGTTTTGGGGTTTCCCCCCCCCCTTTTCCCAAAAAAAAACCCCAAAAAAAATTTTTTTAAAAATTTTTATTTTTTTTTAAAACCCCTTTGGGTTTTAAAAAAATTTTTTTTGGGGGGGTTTTCCCCCGGTTTTTTATTTTGGAAAAAGGGAAAAAGGGTTTTTTTTTTGGGGGGGTTTGGGGAAAAAGCACCCTTTGGGGGTTTTCCCCTTTTTTTGGAAAACCCCTTTTAAATTTGGGCCCTTTTTTTTTTTTTAAAAAAACCTTTTTTTTCCCCCAAAAAAAAAAAAGGGGGAAAAATTTTTGAAAGCAAAAATTACTCCATTGTGGAGAAGGTGGCCTAACCATCAAGTGGGTGTTGGACGCATTCAGGTATTATCTGCTGGGTAGATGGTTCACACTAGTCTCTGATCATGCGCCATTAAAGTGGATGCGGTTAAAAAAGGGAACAATGCCAGAATAAAGCGCTGGTTTCTGGCATTGCAGGATTTTGCCTTCAAGGTTGAGCATAGGCCTGGTAAACTGCATGGGAATGCAGACGCGTTGTCAAGGGTGCATTGTCTGGTGAGCGAAAGTGCCCAGCCCCTCGGCTCTGGGCAGAGGGGGGGTATGTGACAAAGCACAAGGCCTTGTCATAGAGGGCCGATATGTGCCACCGCACCTTAGGGCTGCGGTGGAGTGAGCCAGAGAAATAGGTCTTGTATATTTTTTCATCACTGCTTTAAGAAGTGATTCCGGGTCTGGCTTTTACTGGAGCAGTTTTAGAGCTGGGTGGGGGACTGCTTCCACATATCCACCCCAGGTTTTCCTTGGCCTATAAAGCCAGAGGGTCAGGTGTCCTGGGTGTGGTACGCCACTCCAAGTGAGGAGTGTGAAAGGAAGGATCCTCCATATACAAGCTCTCTGAGAGCTGGACTTATATCCTGTGTACGTGCTGCTACGTTTGTCTATGGTGAGCTGAACCTTTTTGTGTTTTCATTACTGCCTGAATGGTCCTGTTTAAGTTCTGTTAGGGCTTGTTCACACGACGTTTTTGTGATCCGTTTTACGGATCCGCAAAACGGATCAAACAATTGTCAGTGTGATTAACATTGAGTTGAATGTCAAAAGCGCATCGCTGTTCCCACGGGAGATTCACGATGCGCTTTTGAGAGCTCTCCTGCACTGCGCTTTTCGCATCCGCTTTAAGAATTGACATGTCAATTCTTATTGCGTTTTACGCAACTGAAAGCCCATAGAGATAATGGCGTCCGCTTTTGGCACTTGTCCAAAAGCGCTCCACACTCCGGGCACGTATCAGCTGCGCTTTGCATCCTGAAAGCGGATGCGAAAAGCGCACTGGGAGACTGGACGGGGATCTCTGGAGAGGTGTGCGGGCGGCAGCGCAGTGAGTGGCGGCGCAGCGCAGGTGAGTGGCGGCGGCAGCGCAGGTGAGCGGCGGCGGCGGCAGCGCAGGTGACGGCGGCGGCGGCAGCGGAGGCGTGCGGCGGCGGCAGCGGAGGCGTGCGGCGGCGGCAGCGCAGGTGAGCGGCGGTGGCAGCGCAGGTCGGGAGCGGAGGCGTGCGGCGGCGGCAGCGCAGGTGAGCGGCGGCGGCAGCGCAGGTCGGCAGCGGAGGCGTGCGGGAGCGGAGGTGAGCGGCATATAATGCATGGGGTCTGTGGCAGGCATATAAATGCATGGGGGTCAGTGGCAGGCATATAATGCATGGGGGGGCGGTGGCAGGCATTTAATGCAGGGGGTCTGTAGGCAGGCATTTAATGCATGGGGGTCTGTGGCAGCATTTAATGCATGGGGATCTGTGGCAGGATTTAATGCATGGGGTCTGTGGCAGGCATTTCATGCTGGGGGGTCTGTGGCAGGCATTTAATGCATGGGGGTCTGTGGCAGGCATTTAATGCATGGGGGTCTGTGGCAGGCATTTAATGCATGGGGGTCTGTGGCAGGCATTTAATGCATGGGGGTCTGTGGCAGGCATTTAACGAATGGGCCATATAAAGAGAGAGGGGAGAGAGAGGAGAAAATTATTCCCCCCCCCCCCCCCTTCATTCAGAAAACGCATCCGGAAAGCGGATGCTTTAAAACGCAACTGAAAGCTTTTAAAAAAGGGATTCAAATAAAGTATCCAATGCTGCGTTTTTCGGGTCTGCTTTCCGGATGCGCTTTTCAAGTGCAAAAAACGGATCCGTAAAAAGGATCCAAAACGCCGTGTGAACAAGACCTTATACCTCTGCTGAAGAAAGCTGTTTTTTGTTTTGGGACTTTTTCCGTTAATAAAAACCTTTTTAAGAAAACGCATTTGTTTGTCGTGGTCCCTGTGATGGAGCTGACCCCCCACAATATATATATATATATATATATATATATATATATCAATTATATATACACGAATACAAATATATATACAGTGGGCACGGAAAGTATTCAGCCCCCTTTAAATTTTTCATTGCAGCCATTTGGTAAGATAAAAAAAATAATTTTTTTGCTCATTAATGTACACTCTGCCCCCATCTTTAAAGAAAAAAAAACAGAAATGTAGATATTTTTTTGCAGATTTTTTAAAAACAAAAAAAAATTTAAAAAATGTAAACATGGTTTTAGTTTCAGACTCTTTGCTTAAAAATTGATTTAAACAGCCTTTTTGAGTAGAACGCCATGAGTCTTTTGGGAATAATGAAACCCGGGTTTTTCCAACCCTAAATTTGGGGGAATCCTTCCTTTCTTCTTGAAAGTTCCCTCCAACCCCTCGGGTTTGGGGATAGTAAACGTTGGGTGGCACCCTTTTTCCAAGTTTTCCCCAAAAAATACTCAATTGGGTTTAGGTCACGGCTTGGGGGGGGCCAAATAAAGAAGGTCACGATTTTGGTTTCTGAACCCACTGCTTTTTTTATTTTAGGAAAGGTTAGGGTCTTTGTTTTGTTGGAAGATAACCTCGGCCCGTCTGAGGCCCAGAGCGCGGGAAAAAGGTTTTCATGAAAGATATCTTGTACTTGGCCGCATTCCTTTCCTTAAATTCCCAAACCGTCGCCCCGCCCTGCAGGGGGAAAAACACCCCCAAAAAAGCATGATGCTGCCCCCCATTTATTTTTTCCCCTGTTGGGTTTGTTTTTGGGGGAGATGAGCAAGCCTATTTTCCCACACATAGCTTTAGAAAATTAACACCAAAAATTTTCAACTTCGTTCATCAAACCAAGAATCTTATTTCTCATAGCCTTGGGAGACCATTATGTGTTATTTGCAAACCCTATTTACGGGCTTTCTTTATGTCTTTTTCTAGGAGAGGCCCCCGTTAGAAAAACTTGCATAGACCCCCGATGTTTGGGGGTGCAGTGAAAGTTGACTTTGTAAAACCTTTTCCCTCCTTTTATCGGAGCTAAAACCACAGTGATTTTTGGGGGTTTTTTTTTACCTCTCTCCCCCAGGCTCTTCCCCCAAAAATTGCTTAGTTTGGGGGAAAGGCCCGGGTCGAGGAAGAGTTTGTGGTCACCCAAAAAAAACTTTTTTTTAAAAGGATTAGGGGGCCACTGTGCTTGGGGGCCCTTTGAGTGCAGCAAAAATTCTTTTTGAACCTTGGCCCAAAAATCGTGCCTTGCCACAATTCGCTCTGACTCCGGGGAATTCCTTAGACCCTCCATGATTTTTCATGTGCTTCTGTTCCCCAAACCCGGTGGGCCCTTCCATAGAATTTGGGGCCGTTTCCCCTAACCCAATTTCCAATCTTTTAAATTCCCCCCCCCAGCGGCCTCCAATGATGGAGTAAAAACCCTTTCCCCCCCCATTGGGGTAGGGGGTTTTAAGGGGAAAACCCCCCTGGGGAAGTTTCCCCCCCATTGTAAAACCCCCCCAAAGGGTTTTTGAAACTTATGACCATGTGAATTTCATTTTTTCTTTTTAAAAAAGGTCCCAAATAAAATTTTCATTTTTTTTTTTTTTTCTTTTAAGATGGGGTGCGAGTTACATTAAATTACCAAACAAAGTGAACTTTTTTCATCTTCCCAAATTTGGCTACAATGAAACAAAGAGTGAAAAATTTAAAGGGGTCTGAATTTTTTCCCTGACCCATTGTTATATAAAACAAAATAAAATTTGTTTTCCCACGTTAAAAATTTTAAATACAACAGTTTTAACACAATTGCAACCCCAATGACAGGCTCGTTATTAATTTTCTAGACAGCAAAACACAGATATCAGGAATGGTCAGAGGTTCTCCTACTGTGTTCCTGCTCAGTTTGATATTCTCCAGTCAGTTCCTGCAGAGTTAGAACATGCGATACATACATGTAACAGGAGAAGTTTTATAATACATTATTAAGAAGGGAATTTAAAAGGAAAAAAAGTACAACACAGATTTTTAAGAGAAGATGCTACAGAATTGTTGTTTTACTTTGGGAAACAAGGATTTTCTAAAAACCAAAAAGTAGGAATGGCCCCAAGTTTTTTAATATTTTTTTAAAACCCCTTTGAGCCAATAAATAAATGTTATCTCAATTGCCTTATTAGAGGCTTTTTGTATGGTTTACCCCTGGGGGGCCCCCCAGTTACGAACCAACCCGACACCAGTTTTGTTTAAAAATCAAGATCAAGGGAAAACCCCCAAAATTTTAATATTTTAACCCCTTTTTATCTCAGTCTTAAAAGGGGGGGACAAAGAAAATATTGCACAGGTTGCCATCAGACCTTTAGCTGTCCCGTTTTTTAAACCAGGAAAAAAAGATGATTTTTCACTTTCACCAAGGGTGTAAATTTTTTTTAAAAAATATTTTTTAAAAACATCCCGCACCCCTTTTCCCTTTAAGAAAGGGGAGTGGCCCCCGTTTTAAAAAGGGGATTGGGAAAAGCATGGCTTGCGTTTGGGACTGTGCCCTAAAAAAAGGCACCAACCTTTTTTTCTTCAGTCAGTGGCCCTTTAAAAAATTCCCAAAAATTTTTTAAAAGGGGTAAAGTTTGACTAAACAGTTCAAAAATGAGGTAGTTTATCAACCAAAGGGAATGTGGCGGGTTTTTTAGGCAAGTGCCTAATAAGGGGGCTGGATGAAATCTGTTTAGGTCAAGACTTTCTTTGGTTTCCCCAAATTTCCCTTTCATTTTTTTTAGAGCACTATATGAAATGAAAGTGGGCCCAGATTAGTTGCCAGGGGCCCCAAGTTTTTAAAACCCAGCAAATTTTTAAACATGTGGCCCGGGGGTATGTTCACACCAAAGTGTTCGTCTGTGTTTAAAATACGTTCTTAGATGTGTTTTGGGTTCTTTTCAGGGGCTGACCCCAAAAACGCATCTAAAAAGGCAGTGTTATTTTTTACTAGTTTGGGAATAAAAGGCACGGATCGGGGGGGTTTAAAAACGAGTGATCGCCGATTTGGGGTATACTTGCCCTCTTTTTGGGTCCGTTTTTCCCCGTTCCCTTTAAAAAATTTTTCATGTCACTTTTTGATCCGAAAGGCACAGCAGGCACCCCCATTTAAAAATAAAGGTGCGATTCTGCTGAAACCCAAAAAGTTCCCAAAAACGTTTACAGGTTGAATGCATTTTTTGGACGGGATGGGGGGACAGCAAATTTTTTTAAAGCGAATTTTAGGTCCAAAATGGGGCCAAAAAAATTCCAGGGGGAAAAAGGGGGGGGGGGGGGTGAAATAATCTAAGAGTTAGCAATTTTTGATTTAAAACTGCCCCCCTTTTTCACTTTCATTCATAATAATTCAGCAATATTAAATTTTGGGGTGCCCTGAAAAGCTTTAGAAAGGTTTTTTTGATGTTTTTTACATTATGGGGAGTGTTATTGTGATTTAAAAAAGGGGGTTTAGGTGCACTCTTTTTTGAAAAATAATTAAAAAATTTTCTTGAAACCAGTCCCTGTTTGTTTGGGTCCAGGTAAAAGCAACGGTGATCCAAGTGATGATTTAAAAAAAATCAGAAAAAAGGGCCCAAAAAAATAAAAAAACCAAAAGAAAAAAATATTGAAGCATTTTATTAAAAAATGGGGAAAAAAAATTTGGTTTAAAAGTTTCTAAAGAAATTCCCTTTAGGAAATGAAAAGAAAAAAACCCAAAATTATTCATAACTTCCCAAAGAAAAAGTATTTGCCCCTGGCCCAAAGGGAAAAATATGGGGTTTCCCCCCATAAGGGTTTCCCCCAATTAATCCCCAGTGAAGCAAATGCCCAAGGGGGGGATGGCCGCCCCCCCAGTGCCCCTGTTTAAAACAATCTATTCTTGGGATCAGTAGTGGCCCCCCCGGTAGGAAAAACCCCTGGGGCAATTAAAACTGCCTTTTAAGACCCTATTGATGACCCTTCAAAACCCCAAAAGTCCTTAAAATTTCTAGGGGGGGAAAAGAAAAAAGCCTTTTCCCATAACTTTGGTAGGGTGTATGGTTTTAAAGTTTTTCCCGTTTTTACATTTAAAGTCATTTTGGGCCCTTATTGAAAAAGAAAAATTTTAAACCACTAAAAACATTTTGTTTTGGGGAAAAGGGGGTGAAAATTTTGGGCCCTTAAAAATTTGATATAGAATAGTTATTTTTTAAGGTTCATTTTAAAATATGTATTATTTTGGTTTTCCTAAAACGGGGATTTCTTTTGAAAGTTTTAAAATTTTTATAGAAAACATTGGATTGCTAAGGTTTTTTTATGTATGATCTAATTCCCCGGTTTTTCCCCCAAAAATTTCTGTGGGGAAGAAAGGTGGAACAACCCTTTTAAAACTTTTTAAATTATGAATGTGATGCTCTTTCTGCATATGTAGCACTTTGCAGCAAGCACAATATCTGCATTAGATGGAGGACTCAGGATTACTGCTGTAAGTTATACCGTGCCCTTATTTATTTAGCTATGTTCTTGTTTTCTGACAAATATCCTGTTTTAAAACACTAGTGGGCCCTAGGCAAAAGCTTCATCAGTTGCTTCTCTCGCTTGAACATTGTTTACTATCTTCGAATATCTTCACAGTCAGTTACATTTTATAAAAAAAAATTTATCGTTTGGGGGGCACAGTAAAAGGGACAGTTTTTTTTACACATTGGGCAAAATTTGTCATTGAGGCTTTCCCTTTTTCCTTGTCTTCTCTGTCTTTCCCAGATCACTTTTACTATCCATATTCCATCTCTTTAGATTGTGCTGTCCAGATATCTTTGCTCTTTGCTTTTTCAGCACCTTTCCCAAGTACTCTCCACCTCAATTAAGTTTCCCCCTCCCCCTTTTGTTATCCTCAAAACTGTTCAGTTTTCCACCCCAAAAAGAAAGACAATTTGGTGAGAAGTCAGTACCGTAATATAGATACAAAACTTAATTCCATAGTCCATTTAAAACCATCAAAATAGTCTGATTACCTGACACCATTTGGGGGGGGCCACATGTTGAAAAGAAATTAGGTCTAAAACTCATTTGTTACCATATAAATAATCAATCAATCAATAAAATCAAAGGCCCCTTCTTTTTCCCAGAGCATATTAAATGATAGGGAGCTCTGATTGGTTGCAAGGACAAAAAAGACAGTTTTGGCCTAGACGTTTTATACATAGGGGCCTTGTTGTAATGTAGTCATTAGGGATCGTGAGGATAGAGTACCACTAGAAGCTTTAAAAATACATATACCTCATAACTATAACTGCTGTGTTGCAAAGTGTCCACAAATACTGTACTTTAGAAGTAAATAAATGTCCCACATAGATAGTGACCCCCAAAATAAAAGTGCCAAAATAATGAGACCACATAGGTAGGGCGTGTTTTTTGTGAAATTTATTGACTTAACCTTTTTTGTGAATCAAAAGGTTTTCCGCTGATAAAAATTTTTATTTGTTTTGATATGTTTTACGTTTAAAATATTTAAAAATGTAAAAAAATAGCTTTGCATTACCAATCATTTTTTTTCTGTTCCTATGACTTTGTGTGGGCTCATTTTTATTGATACCAGCTTGAGGTATATGTGACTTTTTGATCACTTTTTAGTCTTTAGCTTTTTCTGGGAGGTGGGATGACTAAGAAACTGCAATTTTTTTTTCTTACAGTGTTCACCATTTGGTAAATGATATTTTATTTGTTTGGACTTTTACACACATGGAGATACCAATTATGTTAATTATTTTTATATTTTTTTTATGACAAATAGAAAAAAGTGTTTTTCTATACATTTTATGGTATTTTTTACATTAACTTTTAGAATGACATGTATGATCGGGGTTTTCGCCTGTTTTCAGGCGTATACTGCACCTCACTGTGCCGGCTCCACTGTCGGACGCAGGAATGCGTTGTTAGGCACAAGCTTCGCTACTTTCGTATGCGCCTAACATGAAGGGGTGTGCTGTGGGCGTTCTGGGGCGCGACGCACCACATTCGAAATCTCTGACGCATGTATGAATGCAGGTCGGCAAAGTGAGGAGCATTAGAGCTCTGACAGGCAGACCTAGTTCAATGTGGTCTGTCTGTCGGAGGCGTTGAAGTTTGCCCCGCATGTATGAGCGCACTTCAGTGCCGACATACATCAGGCGCAGTTTTCACGGAAAAAAACAGGAAAACAGGCGCTTCGACGTGCCGATCTTCATACATGTCTCCCTTAGTTCCTATAAAGCACTTGAACAGATTACCTGCTGGTTTATGCATCATTTAGTGATCTCATACCCTGCCCCCCACAATTAAAGGGCATGATTGTGTTGGAAGGGAGGGAGGGCAGGCAATCAAACACCACACTCCTTTAAAACAGCTTAAAGGAGTTGTTTCACCATCGCTTTCACAGAGCCACAGCCAGCTTCAGGCTCCCACTTCCTGGTGCATGGAGGGTTGTTGTATAAGAAGCAGAGGCAGCAAATGTGCACTTATGGTACCGTCTCTGAAACAGCTCTGCCCTAGGCACTTGCCCTTGGATGTCTAGTGGCGAATATTGCCCTGCGAGTACTCCACATAGTAAAACTGCAGTGCATTTGGTTCCACACAGTAATATTGCTCCTTTAGGTTCCACAAAATAATACTGACCCTTTTAGGCCCCATGCTGTGTAAAAGTGCTACTTCTTACTATTCGCCATGGCAGTTGTGCCCAAATAATATTTCCCACAAAACCCCCCTTGTGTCTGCCTCACAGTGAGAATGTTACTTAAAAAACATATTTTACTCACCTAACCCTGTTCCCACAATGAGATGTGTAGTGTCTGCTCTCTTCTGTGCCACCACTTACCAGGTGTAGGTAGCGGGATATAGTTGTATTATTGTGCTGCCTGCATCGGGACACTGACATCGTACACGTCTGTTAGGTTGAAGGTCTATACTGGCCTGTTGCCTACAAGAGTGAATATTGGGGCAGGAAGCCAATGGCCAATGACACAGTGCAGGTGT
This sequence comes from Phyllomedusa bahiana, assembly GCA_025379985.1. Classification (NCBI taxonomy): domain Eukaryota; kingdom Metazoa; phylum Chordata; class Amphibia; order Anura; family Hylidae; genus Phyllomedusa; species Phyllomedusa bahiana. The sequence continues at coordinate 21,270 of JAODAL010005908.1, read as the reverse complement.
ACAGTGTACCCTCATTTTTAAAGGTGCCCTGTTTTTACTATAGACGGGACCATATATGTAGTGATGTAGGTCTTAGTGCTTGGAAAATGTTGGCTCTTCAGTTAGTATACTAATATGGTTGTGTGAACAAATAAAATAAATACAATGGTTCATTACTCTTTACAAACTTGACAAATACATTTTGATTGCAATGTGCAAACCAACCTGAAACCTAAAATAGCAATGGAAGAGCTATCCTGCTAGGGAGTGTTAGTTTCCCAGAGAACTTTTTGATTAATACAACCAACTCACAAGAAGACAGGGTACAACTTTTATAGTAACTTCAGCTCATCTACACTTATTTTAATAATAATTTACTATAATAACTATAAAAATTTCTTTCAAGAGGCCTATTTTGCATTCCATAGACTTAGGGCACTTCAGATCAAATTGAATCTACAATGAGAGCTAAATAATTTTTGACATACTGCTTGCCTATCTTTCATATTATCTGTATTATTTCACCATACAGTATGTTCTGTAATGTAAAGAACCTGTTATTAACCTTTAAGTTTTTTGTGATAGCTTTGCCATGTCCAGAGGGAAAGGAATATCAGGCCTGTGTCCAACCATGTGCTGCCAAGACCTGCGTAAACAAATGGTATTATGAAGAGTCCCCCTGTTCTTACTTAAGGGAAGATTGTGTGTGCAAAAAAGGAACTATTCTTCACAGAACAGATTCTGAGTTATGCATTCCTGAAGAAAAATGTGGTATGTATTTTTGTTCAGTACACTTATATATATTAGACCTTAAAAGGGTTGTCTCACTACATTGATTCATCTTACCTCAGTCCTGTTTTCTTGCTTTCATTTTGAATTCAGAGGCATGTTTATTGGCTTCCACTAGGCTGCAGTAGAAGCCAGGTCTGTAACTATAGCAACCAGTGCTGGCAGCCTATCATGAGAGATCAAACAGGTCTGTAGCTATAGTGACCTCAGGAGCTGATGCAGCCCATACAAGAGGGGATATCTAGGAATAGGTAGGACACTGTTAATGGACATATATTGCAAAGTGACTTGTTTTTGCAAGATCTTTAACATAAAAAGCAATCCTTGTAGCGAGACAACCCCTTTAAGCAATATATGTTTTACCACAGGTTAAAGAGTGTGTAAAAGGCACCTTCAATTACCCCCATATAAAAGTCTTATTGTAAATATGCACTCTTTCACTCGCATATATTTTCAACTTTGTCAGTATTTCTTCATTTATTTCATACTTTTATCCATATCTTGTGGCAAATCGTGTAAAGTTTATAGTAGAAAAATAATTTTTTTTTTTTTTTAAAAAAAAATGAACCCGCAATATCCTACTGTCCATCGGAATCAACGATCAGTCCATGACGTTTTCCATAATGATCTCCTCGATAATGATCGTTGCTTCTGATGGACAGGAGGATACATTTCAAAGAAACGTTTGTATTTTTCTACTATAAACTTTACATGATTTTCCATAAAATATCGATAAAAGTATGAAATAAATGAAGAAATACTGACAATACTGAAAGAGTATATGCATTTTTGTTACAAAATGCCATGCTTTAAATGATAACATTATTTAAGCATGTGTCAAAATGAAAAAAAAATTGTTTTCATTTTGATACTTTAAAGGGGTTTTCTCATCATGCAGAACCACAGCCAGCTTTGGACTCACCCTCCTTGGTCAGGCTATGGGTATTTGGCATATCAGCTCTGCTATTCCTAGCTATACCAGTTACAGTAACATTACTGCAGGAGATATACAGAGAAGGAAATAATTATTTGATCCCTTGCAGATTGTGTAAATTTGCCCACTGACAAAGACATGAATAGTCTATAATTTTAACGGTAGGTTAATTTTAACATTGACAGATAGAATATCCAAAATAAAATCCAGAAAATCACATTGTATAAATTATATAAATTTATTTGAATTTTGCAGGTATTTGATCCCTTTGGCAAACAAGACTTAATACTTGGTGGCAAAACCCTTGTTGGCAATCACAGCAGTTAGAATTTTTTTGTAGTTGATGATGAGCAAATGTCAGGAGGAATTTTGGTCCACTCCTCTTTGCAGATCATCTCTAAATCATTAAGATTTTGAGATTGTCACTTGGCAACTTGGAGCTTCAACTCCCTCCATAAGTTTTCTATGGAATTTAGGTCTGGAGAGTGGCTAGGCCACTTCATTACATTAATGTGCTTCTTTTTGAGCCACTCCTTTGTTGTCTTGGCTGTATGTTTTGGGTCATTGTCTTTCTGGAAGACCCAGCCATGACCCATTTTTAATATCCTGGTGGAGGGAAGGAGGTTGTCACTCAGGATTTTACGCTAAAGGCTCCATCCATTCTCCCATTGATGCGGTGAAGTAGTCCTGTGCCCTTAGCAGAGAAACATCCCCAAAACATTATGCTTCTACCTCCATGCTTGACAGTGGGGATGGTGTTCTTTGAGTTATAGGCAGCTTCTCTTCCTCCAAACACAGCAAGTTGAATTAATGACAAAGAGCTCAATATTTGTCTCATCTGACCACAGCTGCTTCTCCCAGTCACTCACAGAAACATCCAGGTGTTCATTGGCAAACTTCAGACAGGCCTGCACATGTCCCTTCTTGAGCAGGGGGACCTTGCGAGCACTGTAGGATTTTAAACCATTTCGGCATAATATGTTACCAATGGTTTTCTTAGTGATTGTGGTCCCAGCTGCCTTGAGATCATTAACAAGTTCCCCCCGTGTAGTTTAGGCTGATCACCTTCCTCATGATCAAGGATACCTCACGAGGTGAGATTTTGCATGGTGTCCCAGATTGATGTCGATTGACAGTCATTTTGTATTTCTTCCATTTTCTTACTATTGCACCAGCAGTTGTCTCCTTCTCACCAAGCGTCTATGATCTTCTCCCTGACATCCTTAGAAAGCTCTTTGGTCTTGCCCATGTTGTAGATGTTAGAGTCTTACTAATTAATTGAGTCTGTGGACAGGAGTCTTTTACAAAGGTGATTATTTAAGACAGCTATCTTTAATGCAGGTACCAAGTTGATTAGGAGTGTCTAACTGGTCTGTAGGAGCCAGAACTCTTAATGGTTGGTAAGGGATCAAATACTTATTTCTCTCAGTAAAATACAAATAAATTTATGTAATTATAATGTGATTTTCTGGATTTTATTTTGGATACTTTACCTCTCATTGTTAAAATGAACCTGCACTTAAAATTATAGATTGTTCATGTGTTTGTCAGTGGGCAAACTTACAAATTGAGCATGGGATCAAATAATGATTTCCTTCACTGTATAAAAGGTAGTACACAAGGCTGCAGAGCCCTAAGGGTATGTTCACATGACATATTTGCAGGGCACATTTCTACACGTAATTGCGCAGAAGTGCATCCTGCAAATATGGTAAAATCATTTAACAAGTACAGCACTCATTGAGTGCTATGTAAAACAAACAAGGACAATGAACGATGACAATGATTTTACAATTGCAGTTGCAAGAAATAGAAGTGTAGAGGAGGCAGAAAGCACTAACTAAGGCATATTGTGGTGTAATAGGGCACAATACGCCATGTGAACATACCCTAAAGGTTGAAAACTTGCAATTTAGCTAGGTAAACAACTCTGCTGTAACAGATAAGACTCTGCAGTTGGTTGGTAACCAGAGAACCTTGTGTACTCTAAAAGGTGATAAAATCTTCTTTATCTCCTGACTAAAGAGAAATAAAACAAGCAATATATTTAGTAATAGTCTTCATTTACCTTTCTCTACATGTTAAAAGATAATCATTGGGGCCAGAAAATCCCTTTAAAAAGGTTGTGTGGTTTATCTTAAAATGTAGTAATTTGCTACTAGTCACATTCCGAATGGGATGTCACTGCTGCAGCCGCTAATTCGAGGTGATCAGCTACAACCAGTGATGTAAGCAGAATAATAGGACTGTTGCAACTAATCAGCAGCCGCAGTGGTGACATCCCTGTTGAGCAGAAAACTGAATTTTGACCATATCGCTCATGGATGTGGTATGTTGTCAGCACTCCTTCTTCAACCTTATTTAAGAAAAGAACATCAGGATTTCCGTTTTCCCCTAAGAATTTTTAAGTGGCTGTCTGGTTCATATAAAAATTAAATAATTTGCTACTGGTGGCCAATAAAATAGAAAAAAAAAAACTATATTCATCTTTCTTTGCTTCTCTGTTCCAGTACTAGTTCTTCTTAGTCCTCTGTTAACCTTCTGTTATCTTCTGTGTGGGACATCAAAGTTGCCGCTGCTGATTGGCTGTAGCAGTCATGTACTACTGCTGACATCACTGTTTGAAGCTGTTCACTTCCAATCAGCAGCTGCAGCAGTAACATCCCATTTGGAAGAGAACAGAAGGTAAACAGAAGACCATGTAGAGCCAGCTCTGAAACAGAGGAGTGAAGGAAGGCAAGTATAGTTTTTTTTATGTTATTGGCCACGAGTAGCAGAGTATCTAATTTTTATGTAACAGACAGACTTTAAGGAGAAAGAAGAAATTCGGATGTTTCTTTCTTAAATAAGTTTGAAGAAGGAGTGCTGACAACATACCACATGCAGGAATTTTAGTAACATATAGTGGAGAGAGCCGTTACTTGTCTTGGTAGAAAAGGCCCAGTACTACTCTTAAAATATCTATGATGGTACAGAAAGCTTACTGTGTGCCTTCATATTGTTTCCTAACATTTTAATTACGTTGAGATTTAGATAATGTAAGAAGATTATGTGCTACATCTATGCTAATTATGAGAATTTAATAGCTTTAACTTGTTCTGTAGCCAAAATACATTTAAAAAAAATGTATAATAAAGATACACAAAATAAAGGTAGAAATATGTCATGAATCTGAAGGTATCCAGAAAAAAATCAAGTCCTTATAATATTTATTATTAAAATTTTGTAGAAGCCTCTTTTCAGAACAGAGTAGCCTTCTAATAAGCTGCAACCATTTTAACAAGCTAATTTGTATAATTTAGCTTTTTATGAACTCCTACGATGTAATTATTGTAAAATATAACAGCCGAGCCATGAAGTGACCATTCAGTTTGGCAAAGCGAGCAATTTAATTACAATGTATAAATAGAGAGTAAAGAAATCTCTCGCATGACCTTTTTACACAGACTTGTAACCATAACAAGGGGACATCCTCTATGTCTGGCTGACAGAAGATGAAGATGGGGATTTTTCGATGTAAGTCTATTTTCACATCTGCGTTGGAGGTTCCATTCGAAACCTCCGTTGCAGAGGTGAAAAATGGCAGGTATGGGATCCTTTCACAACAGACACCCATGGCACGGCCTATGGACCCTATTAATGACAATGGTTCTTTTGGGTTTCCACCGTTGAGATGGAAAAAATAGTGCAGCAACCTGTTGTGAGTGGTTCCCATTGCTTCCGATTTTCGCCTCTACAACAGATTCTGTATGGAATCTCCGACGCAGATGTGAACAAGGCCTAAGAGTAGTGAGACCATGGAGCTTAGTACCAAAAGAAGTTGTGATGATGGAATCTCTGAACAAATTCAAAAAGGACTTAGATGCCTTTCTTAAAAAATATAATACTACAGGTTATGGATGCTAGATTCTAGAGATCGGACATTGATCAAGGGATTTCTTTGGAGTATTTAAAGTCTGAAAGGAAGTTGTCTACTAATATGGAACAATTGACATACACCTCATAGAGGTTTTTGACTTTCTCTAGATCAACATGATAGCATTTTAGTTAGGGCTTGATGGACCTATGTCTAATTTTTTACTTTATAACTATGCAACAAGCATAAAGAACAAGGCCATGCCTAGCCTATAAAGATGTGTTCACTTAGAGCTACTCAGGAGAGAGTAAACAGGTCTATAGCGACCTGAGAAGCTGATGCAGTCCATCCAAGAGGGGATATATAGGAATAGGTAGGACAATGTTAATGGACATATATTGCAAAGTGACTTGTTTTTGCAAGATCTTTAATATAAAAAGCAATCCTTGTAGTGAGACAACCCCTTTAAGGTTGTGACAGTTACTGTTTTTAGTGTTGTGTCATTTATGATATTAAGTAACAATTTCTGAAAAAAGTCATTCTCATTTCTGCAGTGCATAGCTGGTGCTAACAGAGATGAGTCCATGATGTTTATGATCAGCTACTGCCCTGCCCACACACGGCTGATTGACACTTATATTTGTACATAGGAAGAAAACTGTCCATCAGTGGTGAGTGAGTGGAGCAAGTACTGGCTCATAAATACAATAGACTCATCTAGTAGATAACAAAGGGACACCAATGTGTGACGAGTTTTGTGTGGTCCAGGTGAACAGCATTCTGTTTTACTAACATTCTGGTTCACCATTGAAGGTAACTGTTCTGCACAGACTATACGTGACGGTATAGCTGCCTCTCAATTATAGGTAGCAAGGCTAGGTTTGCATATCATATACAGTAAATAACCCACCAAAACTACCTTCCCTATTGTAACATATAAAAATGGCTGGCCAAAGTGAAATGTGGTTTCAAGCCATGAAATATCCATTGATTCAGACCTGGTCATTTAAGGACAGAGTAAGTGCCTCAGCTGACTACCAATATTTATTTCTGTTTGAAGAGAGAAAAATGTTTGTACTATAATAATGTATGTTTTGTATTTGTAATTTAGCTTGTACTGATCACGAAGGACATCCCCACTCTCCTGGAGAGATGTGGCATTCATCAGCTAATAAATGCTGTCTGTCAAAATGTTTGGAGAATGGAACTGTTGTGTCCATAGAACCTGACTGCAGTGAACAACCAGATCCAATTTGTAATCAAGAGGGTGAGGTGCTTATCCGTGTCATTGAAGAAGGGGCTTGCTGTCCAAAAAAAGTGTGTGGTATGTAAGTCCACTAAACAAGTACTTATTATATTTCTCATTGCTATGCCTCATTGTTGGAGGGGGGTGCCTGGGGCCCAGCAGAGGAGTTGATTCTGGGGCCCACTGGTAGAGTTAATTTTGCAGGCTCACCCTTCAACTGCTGAACGTAGCTGTACTTGTCTCTTATACTCATTTGCTTTTTGTACATGCAGTTAAAAAGCAACTCCAGGTCTTTGATGCCCAGGGGTCTACTGGGGGTTTTCCCTGTTTTCCTGTGGGCTAGTCTAAGCCTGCCTGCTCTGCAATGTCTCACTACAATTCCTATACTGTACGTTTTCTATTTCTGGATTAATATCAACTTGGTTAGCAGACTTCAAATGTTATTAATCCTTAATTTTTTTATAATTTGTCTCTATTTTTTATGCTTAATCCAGCACAATGTAAAGTGTAGACATGGGAAATTATACTGACCAGCTTTGCAATTAGAAAGAAAATAAGAGGGAAACACATTTTGAAGAATTAGAAAAGAAAATATTGTTTAAAGCACACTAATTGAAATACCAACATTTTTGCAGTTAGTCTTGTAAGTGGGATACATAGCCTGTTTTCTAAGGGTATGTTTATACGCCATATTGCTGCGCTGGGTGTTTTAGAAGCACATGCTGGCCAGAACTTGCTTCTAAAGTGGGGGATGGGGGCCTGGTCCCATTCACTTCTATTATCCCCATGTCACTTTTTTCACCCGGTGTTCAATACGCGTCGAGGAAGACGGAGGTAATTCATAGCGTTCTATAAGAGCTATGCATTACCGTAATTGCGGGGCACCTTTCGGGTGTATTGCAGCGCAATTACGCACTGCAATACGCCCCGTAATTATGCAGTGTGAACATAACTCAATGCTAACAATTTCCCCCACGTCATACAGCATCATCTATAAGTAAATCTTCAGTAGAGCATGTTTATATACTATTTTGTCTGTTGCTTTAGTTTATACATTATTTTAATATTATTTATAGATTGTAATAGAACATTATGCGAGACAGCTGTAAAATGTAAAAATGGAGAGCGATTGATTGCTGAATACAGCCCTGTGACTTGCTGCCCTCAGCTACACTGTGGTAAGTAGCATATATCTCTTAGGTAGAGAATTTAAAAAAAAATAAAAGAAATTATTGCAGATTGTAGTTGTAGGTATGTATTTGTTCTCTAACCATCTATTTTTAATTTTTGTAGATATTGAAAGCTTACCATGTATTCTGCAAATTATGTTTGTATTCAATACTATGTATATGGAGTGTATATAGAGAAAACATTACATTTCTATTAAAAAAAAAAAATTCAAATATAAAAATTTTTCCTACTACAACCGCATGTAATATACATGACACTTCCTCCACACTTCACCACAATCATCATCAGAAGCAACTCAATAAATTACCTAGTAAGTAGGAAGAAAGGATAAAAATCCATGTCTATGTGCTGTGGGTTCACTCCTTTTCCTCTTAGTTTGATATGAGGGTGGAGAAAATCTCCTGGATACTGAATTTTGTTGTGTAGAAAACATGATTATATGTTTTGGGGCATATTTACTATGGCATTTGCACCACATTTCTACTGCAATTAGCAACATCATAATGATGTACATCCTTTCTACCACATATGTATTTGTTTTAGACACTTTTGCGCTGCATTCGACAAAAAGGTTTCACAAAATCGGTGCAGTTTGACAGAAAGAGGCATGGTCTAACAAAACATCATGTGACAAAATTTGTGGGCAATTATTGATGGAAACTGAGCCAACTAACAAGTGGTATAAAGTTACAGAAAAGTGTCTAAGCATGCATCAGATATATCATACAGCACTAGCCACTGCGATAAATATGACACAATTTTAGATTGTCCAGTCTAGGATTAGTAATGGTGCGTCTTTTAGTTCTGAGCTCTTTTATTTTTTTCTCAAAAGTTCCTAGAGCAATTTTTGATTACTATTACTCGGTTAAAAGAAACATAAAAGATGACCAAAAGCATTATATTGTTATCTCCAGATGCTGTCACTTTGGTCAACAACTGACAACAATCTGATAAATATCTGCGAACCAAAGAACAACTATACTTAGGGCAAAGTACGCTTTTGAATTGTGCCTTTTAATAGGGATTCATTCCAAAAGACTAGAAGCCCTAAATGGTTGGTGCTATAAATCAGATAATTTCCAATATACCAGAAGGCAGCCAATTAACAAGGATTTCCCAACTATCACCCAATTTTTTGTATTATAGTGTTACCTAAAACTTAAACAGGGTTTCTTGCTACAAAGATCATATCTGTGATAATGGGGACAGTAAAAATAAGCACTTTTGCAAATTGTTTGTGTAACCTAAATCATTTAGTAAAGCAAATATTAGCTAATCTTTGTGTGTCTAGAGCTACATTAGCAGCATGAGGTCAGCCACGCCCTCTTTGCTGTGATTGGCTGCCTGATATTTAGTTCAATCCTGGTCGGGACATAATCCCTGTGCTGTGATTGACTGCCTGCACTCCCGTCTGAGCTGAGTAAAAATGAAACTGACTCTTGCTTCCTCAGCTTTCTGTACTAGGTGTTGGCTGTGTCTGTGTAATAAAGGCTGCATGAGCTCTCTATGCTCCTCTCCCAGTGATAGCTGTATGTGAAGAATCTGGCAATTACTGAGTCTCTAGCTGTAAGATTCACTCTCCCCCCATATAACACATCCTTATACAATCTGTTCTCCTCTATATCCTGCCTGATAGCAGATGGGGAGAAGAGTGCATTTCTCACATTTGTTTTATTGGCTAAGGCTGTATGCATAACTGTTTACACCAATACAGGTGTTCTGGTTACAAGGAGCTTGTGGAGGAAGGTGGCAGCTCCCCAGGCATGAGAATTGACCATTACAGGAGGTCTGCAGAGCTGTGACACCATCTCTCTCCCACTGTTCACACAGAATGGTGATGATGACTCAGGAGGGAGCAAAGAGGGGGTGTGATGATGTCACCAGTCTTCAGTGAGGGAAGACACGCCAACTGGTTGGAGATACCCACCCCTTGATTTGAAGCTGTAACACCGAGAGAAACAGCTCATGTCTGTGAAAGCCTGTGGTGAGAATACACCTTTAACTTTTAATAAACTACTCTAGTAAAAAAGTCTAAAATCTATTAGACTGTCATGTGCTCTTTAAATATTCCATACTGGAAGTTTATAATAGTCTAATAACTATACTAATATTATAGTAATATTCCACTGTATCTGCAGTAATTGTCTAAGTATCACACACTGCCTATCTTAAAGACTAAGCAAAGCTCCACCAACATGTTTCACCATCTATGACCAATCATAGCTCCAAAATCACTGATGACGCTGCCTCAGTGGTGAAACATGTTGGGGGAGCTTTGTTTAGTTTTTTAAATAGGCAGTGTGTGATACTCGGACAATAATCATCCACTGGTATAAAGCAGAAAAGGTGGAGTATTACAATATTGTCAGTATAGTTACTAGGTCATTATAGGCTTCCACTATGGATTATTTACAGAGCACAGATTTTAGACTTTTTTATTAGAGTAGTTTATTAAAGGTTAAGTTTTAGGTAACAAAATAATACAAAAAATTGATTGATAGTTGGGAAATCCATGGTAATTGGTTGCTATTTGGCAAGCTGGAAATTAATTTAAAATGCACATATAATGAAGTCTCATATGATGAAACAATCTGAAATAAGCCCTAGATTCTTACTACCTTGCTAATTAATGACTGTTTTGAGAAGGGCAGCTCTGCCTGGGAACCTTTGCCATATTGTGCCATATTGTTACACTAACAAGTAATTAATACAGAGCGTTTCACTTGTTTTTGCTTCTAACCTTCAAAGTAATTTGACACTGACATACCTTGTTCTATGCAAAATATGAGGAAATCATTGCAAATGATGTAGTGTCCACCACTGGCATTTACGCATGTGCAAAGTAAAGGCCTGCTGTTCACGAACCTACTCAGTAGGTGCTCTTGCTTTTGAAAGTGGTTATGTGTACTGTGGTGTTCACACTTATTGTGTCTGTGTATTACCATGCAATATGAACTGGTACACAGTGAAAAATGCGTAATCGTCTAGACTTAATGGAAAAGTAATCTAATAAAGGCATGCTAAAGACAATGTAGTAAGTAACTTGGAGTTTGGAAAACACCTTCAAAATTTATCAGTGAATACCTGGGGAAAAACTGGAAACCATTGAAACGTTATTGGATGCCTATTGGGTAAGCAGACTAGAAATTCCATAAGCAATGGTGCAAGTGAAAAACAGACTACAACTACTGGCCTCCACATAGAAGCCCTTGTGTAAACTGTCACAGGAGATGGAATTTTCTTCAAACACATGTCAGAGAGCTGCAAAAAAAGCCTACCTGTGTACATATTGTGTTACTGTTCAAAAGTTGAAGGCTTGTAACCAACACAATAAAGTCGCATACTGTAATTGGTTCCAAACATTTGTCAGTAGAAGTCCACACATACTGGATTACACGTGGTTCACCAATGAAGTGTGGTTCCATCTGGTCCCAGTGAGACTATGACTCCCAATATGGTGGTTAAAACCTTTCTTACCATGAAGCCACATGTTCCACCCGAAAAATGAGGAGGGCGGTGCTTGCCTGCATTCGGAACTCTGATTTTAATAGAGATGGCAAGTGCTAGTGCTGTCCTCCCCATTCTCTGAGACAATCAGCTCATAGCGACCTATGAGCCCAACCTGCAGGCTTGAAAAGCGCTCATGACCACACCCTTTTAATCCTTTTTTTTTAGAATAGAAACAACCTTATTCACAGTATGGACGAAACCATGCAATAGGAGCCACCTCCAAGCCCAAACGTCACTTCATATATTCAAAAGCATGGTATATAAAAATATTATCTTTACTTCAAAATTCTTTAAAACATACAAGCATACAAACATACAAGGTATAGCACTTCAAGGAGAGCTTTTTAAACTTTTTCAATCAAAGCTGTGCATAAAGTCTTACATTTTCAAAATATTCGTCACACACTCATCCCTATGAGATATGTAACATACGGTTAGGTGTCCATAACTGGAGTCATAGTGAAAGTTCCGAGGAGATATGGAGCCATCTGGAATCCATGCAGAGACACGACGTTTCGTAAGCAACCTTTCTTTGTCAAGCAGGCTTTGATTGAAAAAGTTTAAAATGCTTTTCTTGAAGTGCTATACCTTGTGATGTTTTAAAGAATTTTGAAGTAAAGATAATGGGCGACATGTATGAATGGGCTTTACACCTGTTTTTTTGGCGTTTACTGCGCCTCCCGGCCCGAATCCCCCTGTCGGACGCAGGGATGTGGTGTTAGGCGCCGCGTTCGCCACTTTCAGCTGCGCCCCGCATGAAGGGGCTTGCAATGGGCGCGGTGTGGGCACGGTGTAGGCGTTCCGGGACGGGACGCGGCGTGCTCGAAAACTCCGAGGCATGTACGATCGCGAGTCGGCAAAGTGCGGCGCATTGCAGCGCTCGGCAGCTCAGACAGGCAGACCTGGTTGATTTTGGTCTAAATGCTCCGGCGGCGGCGAAATGAAGCAGGATCGGAACATGCGAGGAAGCAGATAGAAGATCGCGACAGAGATCTCGGCGCTCAGCTCCGTGCAGCAGGAGTATGATTCCAAAAAAATCGCCTTTATAAAGGCAAAAAACAGTATCAGAAAAGAGCTCAAACCTTAAAAATAAACATAATAAAAAAAAATCACTTTCCAAAAATCTAGAACGGCGCAATATCAAGAAATCGGATATTGGAAATTGCCGGTAAATACAGTAATTCAAATTCTGTAAGCGCTTCTCATTGGTCGGCATAAACCGGACAATCAGAATAGGAGCGACAGAGAACCATTAAAACCTATGGAGAACGATTGACCAATCAGAATCAACGGCGGGACAGTTCAAAATACAGTAAAAATGCAGAAAAGAGCTGATTGGTTGAGCTAGCGGGGGCTTGGCTATCTCGGCCAATCGGAATAGGAGCGACAAAGACCCATTATAGCCTATGGAGAATTTTGAACCAACCAAATTCCAAGGCGGGACAGTTCAAAATACAGTAAAAAGGCAGAAAAGAGCTGATTGGTTAATGCAGCGGGGGCTTGGCTATCCCAGCCAATCAGAGCGCGAGCTACTTCTACCATTGTAGTCCATGGAGAGATGGGCGCAATGCAATCTCGGCGCTCAGCGCCGTGCGGCATGGAGTATGAATAAAAAAATAATTTTTATTAAGTGTAAAACATTATCAGATAAAGCGCTGAAACATTCTCTACAAATAAAGCACTTAAATCCCTAACAACGCGTTTGTCGCCGAGACCGGCGCTACATAAGGAATTGCAATAGAGAGAATTGCCGGGAAATACAGTAATTTAAATTGTTGAAGCGCTTCTCATTGGTCGGCAGAAGCCAGCCAATCAGAATAGGAGCGACAAAGACCCATTATATCCTATGGAGAAGTTTTGACCAATCAGAATAGGAGCGACAGTGTCCCATTATAACCTATGGAGAAATATAGACCAATCAAAATCCAAGGCGGGACAGTTCAAAATACAGTAAAAATACAGAAAAGAGCTGATTGCCTGAGCTAGCGGGGGCTTGGCTATCCCAGCCAATCAGAGCGCGAGCTACTTCTCCCATTGTAGTCTATGGGGAGATGGGCGCACTGAAATCTCGGCGCTCAGATCCGTGCGGCATGAAGTATTAATAAAAAAAATCATTTTGATTAAGTGTAAAACATTATCACATAAAGAGCTAAAACCTTCTGTAAAAATAAATCAATTAAAACCCCCAAAAAACGCGTTTGTCGCCGAGACCGGCGCTACATAGGGAATTGCAATAGAGAGAATCGCCGGGAAATCCAGTAATTCAAATTGTTTAAGCTCTTCTGATTGGTCGGCATAAACCAGCCAATCCGAGTAGGAGCGACAGTGGCCTATTATATCTTATGGAGAAAAATTGACCAATCATATTCCAAGGCGGGACAGTTCAAAATACAGTAAAAAGGCAGAAACGAGCTGATTGGTGGAGCTAGCGGGGGCTCGTCCAGCTTAGCCAATCAGCGCGCGAGCTACTTTCTCATAGAGTTCTATGGGGAAAAGAAATTCCGAGCGAGCTCTGTGATTGGCTAAGTTAAAAGAGGCGCCGTTATTTGGACCAATGGGAGAGCGAGCGACGCTCCTATGGGTTTTCTAATGCAATCTGAAATAAAACTGTACATGGCCGAAATCAAATTATAAGACTACAGAAGTTATCCCGATGTGTATATAAAATGAATAATAATATGGGGGTAACGAAAAAAAATATTAATTCAATCAAATCATGTTTATTTCTTTATTTTCATTATCTAAGGATCAATAGTATGGGTGCAACGAAAAGAAAGAAATAAACATGATTTTATTGATTTAATATTTTTTTTTTCTTTCCCCCCATATTATTATTCATTTTATATACACATCGGGACAACTTCTTTACTCTTATAATTTGATTTCGGCCATGTACAGTTTTATTTCAGATTGCATTAGAAAAACCCATAGGAGCATCGCTCGCTCTCCAATTGGTCCAAATAACGGCGCCTCTTTTAACTTAGCCAATCACAGAGCTCGCTCGGAATTTCTTTTCCCCATAGAACTCTATGAGAAAGTAGCTCGCGCTCTGATTGGTTGAGCTAGCGGGGGCTCGTCCAGCTTAGCCAATCAGCTCGTTTCTGCCTTTTTACTGTATTTTGAACTGTCCCGCCTTGGAATATGATTGGTCAATTTTTCTCCATAGGTTATAATGGGTCCCTGTCGCTCCTATTCTGATTGGTCAATTCTCCTCCATAGGATATAATGGGCCACTGTCGCTCCTATTCTGATTGGCTGGTTTATGCCGACCAATCAGAAGAGCTTAAACAATTTGAATTACTGTATTTCCCGGCGATTCTCTCTATTGCAATTCCCTATGTAGCGCCGGTCTCGGCGACAAACGCGTTGTTCGGGGTTTTAACTGATTTATTTTTAGAGAATGTTTTAGCTCTTTATGTGATAATGTTTTACACTTAATCAAAATGATTTTTTTTATTAATACTTCATGCCACACGGCGCTGAGCGCCGAGATTTCAGTGCGCCCATCTCTCCATAGACTACAATGGGAGAAGTAGCTCGCGCTCTGATTGGCTGGGATAGCCAAGCCCCCGCTAGCTCAGCTAATCAGCTCTTTTCTGTATTTTTACTGTATTTTGAACTGTCCCGCCTTGGATTTTGATTGGTCAAAACTTCTCCATAGGATATAATGGGTCTTTGTCGCTCCTATTCTGATTGGCTGAGCTAGCCAAGCCCCCGCTAGCTCAACCAATCAGCTCTTTTCTGCATTTTTACTGTATTTTGAACTGTCCCGCCTTTGATTCTGATTGGTCAATAGTTCTCCATAGGTTTTAATGGTTCAATGTCGCTCCTATTCTGATTGGCCGGTTTATGCCGACCAATGAGAATAGCTTTCTGAATTTGAATTACTGTATTTCCCGGCAATTTCCAATATCCTAATTCTTGAATTAGGATATTGGAAAGTGATTTTGTTTTATGTATTTTTTATTTTTAAGGTTTCAGCTCTTTTTCTGAGAATGTTGAACGCCTTTATAAAGGCGATTTTTGATTCATACTCCGCACCGACATGTGGAATGATTTCTCGCTGTTTTCCAGCCTGTCTCGCATCGGAACAGATTTTCGGCGCAGTCCTGCACGGCGCCCATGTCCCCGCACTGTGCCCCACACACTGGCGAGGCGCAGGGAACTTTTCCCCGCATGTACGAGTGCACCTCCTCGGACGGCGAATCTTCGGCGCAGCGCCGCACTGCGCCTCAGTCCCCGCACTGCGCCTAACACACTGGCGAGGCGCGGCGGACTTTTCCCCGCATGTATGAGTGCACTACCTCCGGCGGCGAATCATAGGCGCAGCGCCGCACTGCGCCAAAGTCCCGCACTGCGCCTAACACACTGGCGAGGCGCGGCGGACTTTACATGGAATGTATGAGCGCGCCCCGGCCCCGACATAAATCAGGCGCAGATTTCGCCGGAAAACTAGTGGAAAAGCGCGCCGTGAGCCGGCGAGCTTCATACATGTCGCCCAATATTTTTATATACCATGCTATTGAATACAGTATATGAAACACCCTTTTAATCAGCTTTTGGAAAGGGGAGTCACAAAACAGGACAGGATTACATTTTCACTAAGATAGTTAATATCTGGGAACATAATAAATAATATAAATATATCTACTTTTGTATGAAAGGTTGGATTAGAAAAAGCTTTAGGGTGCGTTCACACGGCAGTGGACAAATACCGGTCGGTTTACCCGGCCGGTATTTGTCCGGTTTTGCGGCCGTCCCCCCGGCCGTGGGGGGGGCGGCTTTTCTCTGCGATGAGCGGAGAAGAGCCCTCCCCTTCCCATTGAGGTGTTCATATTCCGTCCGGAAACCGGACGGAAGAATGAACATGCTCAATGCTTTTTGAGCGGAAAAACCGCCGGGCGGAAAACCCGTGCAGTGGGGACTGCTGCACGGGTTTTCCATAGAGCACAATTGTGCTCATTATCGGCCGGTTTTTCAGGCGGTCTGAAAAACCGCAAACCAGCTGGAAAACCGGCCGAAAACCCTTGCCATGGGGACATGCCCTTAGTGGCATGGTAATACCTATTCCCAGGGAATAATGTGCTTTGCATCATGATTTCCTGAGACCAATAACTTCTTTAGGGACCTGTGTGAAGATTTGTTTTGGGAGACCAAATTGTATTTTTTATTATAACCCCTTTACCAGATATTAGGTTTTGATCCCTTTTTATTCAATTTCATGGGTCAGGTGCAATGTCTAAAAACCAGCAAATTTGGCATTGGGTTAGTAAGTTAGTTATTTTTTTTATTTAAGAAAATCACTATTTGGGATAAATAAGGTTATAATTTAATAAATAAGACATTTACATTTACAAAAATACCAGTTATGTTTATTTTTTTGTAGTTTTTCTTTTTTTATATATAAAATGGGAAAAGAGGTGGCTTTGACTTCTAATACAAAAAGACAAAACTAAGATGGCACTTTCATTCACAACAGACATTGATGCAAGACAAAGCATCATATTTGATTGTTGCACCAAGAAATAAATAAAGCGCAAATAATTGTTGAATTACTTGCAGTTGATTTTCTTACCAAGTGTCTGTAATATACAGTCATATGAAAAAGTTTGGGCACCCCTATTAATCTTAATCATTTTTAGTTCTAAATATTTGGGTGTTTGCAATAGCCATTTCAATTTGATATATCTAATAAACTGATGACACAGTAATATTTCGGATTGAAATGAGGTTTATTGTACTAACACAAAATGTGCAATATGCACTAAACCAAATTTTGACCGGTGCAAAAATTTGGGTCCCCTTATCATTTTATTGATTTGAATTCTCCTAACTACTTTTTACTGACTTTCTGAAGCACAACATTGGTTTTGTAACCTCACTGAGCTTTGAACTTCATAGCCAGGTGTATCCAATGATGAGAAAAGGTATTTAATGTGGCCAATTGCAAGTTGTTCCTATTTGAATCTCCTGTGAAGAGTGGCATCATGGCTCCTCAAAACAACTCTCAAATGATCTGGAAAACAAAGATTGTTCAACATAGTTGTTCAGGGGAAGGATACAAAAAGTTGTCTCAGAGATTTAACCTGTCATTTTCCACTGTGATGAACATAGTAAGGAAATGGAAGACCACAGGGACAGTTCTTGTTAAGCCCAGAAGTGGCAGGCCAAGAAAAATATCAGAAAGGCAGAGAAGAAGAATGGTGAGAACAGTCAAGGACAATCCACAGACCACCTCCAAAGAGCTGCAGCATCATCTTGCTGCAGATGGTGTCACTGTGCATTGTTCAACAATACAGCACAGTTTGCACAAGGAGAAGCTGTATGGGAGAGTGATGCGAAAGAAGCCGTTCTGAAAGCACGCCACAAACAGAGTCGCCTGAGGTATGCAAAAGCACATTTGGACAAGCCAGCTTCATTTTGGAAGAAGGTCCTGTGGACTGATGAAACAAAGATTGAGGAGTTTGGTCATACAAAAAGCCGTTATGCATGGCGTCCCAAAAACACAGCATTCCAAGAAAAACACTTGCTACCCACTGTAAAATTTGATGGAGGTTCCATCATGCTTTGGGGCTGTGTGGCCAATGCCGGCACCGGGAAGGTTGTTAGAGTAGAGGGTCGCATGGATTCAACGCAGTATCAGCAGATTCTTCAGAATAATGTACAAGACTCAGTGATGAATTTGACGTTACGCCGGGGATGGATATTTCAGCAAGACAATGATCCCAAACACAGCTCCAAATCTACTCAGGCATTCATGCAGAGGAACAATTACAATGTTCTGGAATGGCCATCCCAGGCCCCAGACCTGAATATCATTGAACATCTGTGGGATACTTTGAAGCGGGCTGTCCATGCTCGGCGACCATCAAACTTAACTGAACTTGAATTGTTTTGTAAAGAGGAATGGTCAAAAATACCTTCATCCAGGGTCCAGGAACTGATTAAAAGCTACAGGAAGCGACTAGAGGCTGTTATTTTTGCAAAAGGAGGATCTACTAAATATTAATGTCACTTTTCTGTTGGGGTGCCCATACTTTTCCACCTGTCAAATTTTGGTTTAATGCATATTGCACATTTTGTGTTAGTACAATAAACCTCATTTCAATCCGGAAATATTACTGTGTCCATCAGTTATTAGATATATCAAATTGAAATGGCTGTTGCAAACACCCAAATATTTAGAACTAAAAATGATTAAGATTAATAGGGGTGCCCAAACTTTTTCATATGACTGTATATGGCAGCACCCAGCAGACACTAAAACCCATACAAATATTCAATGGCATAGCTAGAACTTTTGTCGTCCTGGGGCACAAAACTCCATTAGTCCAAATACAGTACAATATCCACCTTTCAAATTTCCTTGGTCACGCACCTTGGCACTTCCTAAAATAAACATTACTATAAACACAAGCAAGAAAGTAAAAGTGGTCCATAGGATCCCCTAGTCACGGGGTCTGGGACAGGTGTGCATTCACTTTAATTATCAGGAACAAGTTTATGCTGCCACTATACAGGCACGGATTTAACCTACAATGCCACCAAATAGTGGCTACAGAGTAGTCAGACACCAGCTCTGGTCTCCATCACGACAGTGAATACAGAACTGATCCAGTACAGAAGCAAATTAAACATTGACATCCAGGGTCTCACAGTAGATGAATAGGTAAGTATAAGCCCCAGAGGGACCTTTGTTTGTATTTTGTATAAACTTTTATTACTTTTTTCCTCATATTTTTAGTACCCCCAGGGTACTTGACCCCTCCTTAGAGGGTATGATCACCTATGCTATGTAACGCAATACTAATATATTGCAGAAAAATAGCGTATATTTACTTCTCTTGTATTACACTTTGCCTCTGGTAGGGTGCAATAAGAGCAATGAGATAGTATGAATGGGGGCTTTCATTAGAAAAGAGTAAGCACCCTGCAATTATATTGGCATTTGAGTAGTTAAATGTCCAGGATTAAAATGATCTTTGATCCTACTCATAACTAACAGCTGACACCTACTGTGTTTGGGACAGACTAAGTAGGGCTACATGTATGAAACGGTTTTGGTCTAAAACTCACTTTTTTCCCCATAAAAACCTATGGAGAAAAAAGTCAGTTTTAGACCCAAACCATTTTATACATGTGGCCCTAAGTTCCTGAGGCCACACAACACAACCTTCCTGACTTCATGATGCACATGTATGGAAAGGGGTTAAAGATGCAAAACTGATTAGTTGTTTGTTTTTTTACTGAAAGATTACATGCACCAAGCAAATACAGTTCACTAGATGTAATGTAGGCAAAGACCTACCATACATAATATCCTAAATCCGAACAGCTAGCACTTTGAAAGGTCGGATATGATGACTAAGCATCTTTTTCTAAACTCATCCAACTTTGTATATTCTATAATAAAAGAAAATAAATTCATTTTCTGGAATAAGTAACATTAAAAAAAATCTAATTTTCTTTTACAGTGTGTGACCCATTTGCTTGTCCAGCAGTAACACCCCCAGAATGCGGACAGGACCAGATTTTAGTGCAGGTTAGACAAGAGGACTCTTGCTGTTTCTCCGACATATGTGGTAAGTTGAGTCTCTGATGATTCTTTTAGATGGCTTTATCTAATTACATTGCTATGACAAAGTCATTATGTGGTCAGGTGACTTTTTTCAGATTTAGTTAATATGTTTCCTTGAATTGTTCGACCACGGTCTGTGTGCAGAAACCAATGCGGATAAGGCCATGGATAGCAATGTTTGCATGAGATTGCCATTGAGGTCACTGTCTTTTCAGCAATCTCGCAGCCCCATCTTCTGAATGTGTGTTCCATACCATGGGTCACAGCCGTAAAAGTATATATGCTCTTAGTTGCCATTTTCTTAGGTATACTTGACAATTACGTAGTAGAAACTCATCGTACTGTACGAACCCATGCATGGTCAAGAGATTCAGGAATTGTTCAGGGGATTGTCCACCTCCATTTTTTTTATTTTTAATATAATAGTGCCAGTTTAAAATAAAAAAAGATTTTACACCCCTCACCTACTTTTCAGCACTGTGCTGTCTTCACTCTCTTCGGTCTTCTGCTTTCTTCTTTCCTTTTCCTAATGGCGACGTCACTTCTGCAGTTGCTGATTGGCTGCAGCAGTCACATGCCACTGCCTGACACTGAAGTCAGTGGCAAATGAGTACTGCAACCAATCAGCGACTGCAGTGGTGACATCCTCATCCCAAACAAGAAATAAGAAAATAGAAGACCAGGGAGACCAAAGATGGTGCAGTGCTAAAAATTGAGATGTACAGCCCCTTTCAGCCCAAACACTAGAATGGGAAAGAAAGTAATCTCAGCCACTTTGACAGTGGAGTGCATATTGGTTAAACAGGGTGCTGCTAATCTGCTTTAAAGAGAGCAGTTAAAAATATCAGATTCTACTTTACTATTGAATTGTTAGGCCTCGTTCACACGGCTAATTTCTGGCACGGATTTTACTGCGCTGCAGTACGGCTGAAATCTGTGCCAGGCATTACACAGTACGTCGAAATCCCTAAAGAAGCATTTATGCATTTTTCATACATGAAAAAACTTTGAGACCTCGGTTCACATACTTGTCAGACATGTTTAGCTGCCCACGACTTTCACGGGGGTCTCAATCGGGGATCTACCTATCTTTACCTCTCAAATCGAGCCCAAACAGGCTTCATGGGTCCGACCTCCTTTTAGAGAGAAAAATTAAAAAAAACACCAATGCAAATGCCCTTTTAAAT